>PVKE010011881.1:0-39356 GCA_004027555.1 Craseonycteris thonglongyai | reverse complement strand
GAATCCCGGCTCCGGCCCAGGCAGGACCCACATGCTGAACTGGGGAGTTCCCACAGTTCGGTTCTCTGACTGTCTCTGTCTCTGTCTCTCTCTCTATCTGTCAAAAAGTAAAATAGAAATAACTATGCACTGAAGACAAAAAGATAATTTCTCTCTATAAATGTGAAAAGATAAAAAAAGAAAAAAAAAAAAAAAAAAAGATTATGTCCAAATAAAGGCCCTCAGTACTATATCAATGGCAATTATACAAGTGAAAATTTATAATTAAAGAGATCTCAGTTCATTCTGTATAAAGTCCACATTTATTAAATTAGAGAATATTTTTGTTTAATGCTTAGTGTTGGCAAAGATGGTGGGGGCACAAGTGAGTAGAACCTTTCTAAAAAAGCAAACTGACAATATGTGACATGACATTTAAAAAAATTGACATCATAATTCCTTGTAAGAAAAAATAAATTAGGACAAAAATTTTAGTGTAAATACAGTTAAGAGCATAAATTCTGAAACTAGATAGCCTGAATTTAAGTCTCAGCTCCACTACTTATTACAGTGTGACCTTGGGCAAGCTTCTGTGACCTGGTATCCAAAATGAGGATAATAACAGTGCCTATCTCCCTGGGTTATTATAAGAATTAAGTGAATAATAGGTAAAGTGCTTAACCCAGTGCCTGGCACAAAGTAAGCACTATATATAAATGGTATCTATTATTTTTAGCTCAGTATTCTGTGTGATACCAAAAATTGGGTTGGAATCAATCTGACCATAGAAAAATGGGTAAGTATATACTATGGTACAAACATAAAATGAATATTATGAAGCCATTGAAAATAAGGCTTTACAAGACTACTTAGTCATATATAACGTAAAGTAAAAAAGAGCAGGGAACTGTATATATCATTCTCATACCAATCATGTTTGTTAAAACAGGACTTGGTACAAATGTGTAAAAAACAACCTGTAGGAATGACATCAAAATATTAACAAAGAATATACCTGAGTGATGGAGGGACAACACGTCTTGTTCCTCCCTGGTGACACTTAGAATCTCTACCTGGCAGAGTGTCTAGGGTGGGTGGTGTCTCTCCCCCAGCAGACCGGGAGTGAATTGGGAGCAGTCACGTGCCCATCTTTGCCTGCCCCTTGGTCCGAGCAAATCCTCAGCAGACAGCTGACACTTAGAGCTGAGTGTAAGAATGAAGGAAGTAAGGAATGGCATCCTGCGGTCGGGCACGGAACGGTCCTGTACATGGAAACTAGCACGCAAGCACGCCAAGCCTGATGACCAACAGTAACAGGTGCTTTCCCTCTCTGATAGCTGTGACTCATTGTGCACAGCTGCCTGCACACCACGGTGCCAGCACACGAAGGCTTCTCAAGTACAACGCCCCACACACTGGCATGCACTGTGTGTATGCTGGGCGCCCGGGCGGCCACACACGGAGACACACCTCAGTGACAACCTGGATGCACAAAAGAGTCCCTGCCACCTTAAAAACAGGAATGCCTTACTGCAAAGAGCAAGAGGCCAGGGCTTGTGCCCACACCCCTTGCTCCCCACAGCACAATTCTTTTTAGTTTCTAAGAAATCTATTGAGGGTGAGTCTGCGTGTGTTGTTGCGACGCTGGCGTCCCCACTCCCTCAACACACACACACGCACACACACACACACGCGCACACACACGCACGCACACGCACACGCCGTGTCTCCCTGGATTGAATGGGAAAGGACGGGGCTGTCTTTGTCATCAGTACCCCTCTCCTTCAGGCAAGGGCAGCTCCTTCCGGGTCAGCGACAATCCCTGCCTCCCCACTCAGCCCCGCGGCCCCCCACGCCGCTAGCCTGCAAGCGCGCGCGCGGGCCAGGTCGCCGCCTCCCGCAGGTTGCGGGCGGGGAGGAGCAGGGCGGGCGGGCGGGAGTGGGGGAGGGAGGGGAAGGCGATCGGAGGAGGCGGAGGAGGAGGAGGAGAGAGCAGCCTCCTGCAGCTGGCGAGGAGAATGGGAGTGCGGGGCCACAGACCGCCGCGGGGTGTCACGGCCGCGGCCACGCTCGCCAGACGCCGGGCCGGCACCCGCCGCGTTTAAACCCCGGAGGGCGCGGCGGCGGGAGAATCGCGGCGCCGGGCGGCGGCCGAATGGAGAGGAAGGGCTCAGCGGCCGGGACCAAGGGGAACCCCAGCCCGACCGTGGCCAGTGAGGCGCAGCGACCGCCGCCGCCCCAGTGCGTTCCGGGCGGCGGCGGAGCGGCCCCGGTGCGCGGCCAGGCTGGGGCGGCGTCCGAGCCCGCCGAGTTGATCCGACGCGCGCACGAGTTCAAGAGCCAAGGGGCGCAGTGCTACAAGGACAAGAAATTCCGCGAAGCCATCGGCAAATATCACCGGGCGTTGCTGGAGCTGAAGGGGCTGCAGCCCGCCCCTGGGGGACCGGAGCGGGACTCGCGCACGGCCTCCCCGGCCGGGGCCCCCAGCCCGGGCCGCCTCTCGGAGGAGCAGGGTAAGACAGTGGAAGCCATCGAGATCGACTGCTACAACAGCCTGGCAGGTGAGCCGCGCCGCGCATCCGGCCCCTCCTCCGCGGCCCTCCCCGCCTCTCGCCGGCGCGGCCCCCGTTCCCCAGCCCCGGGCCCCCGTTCCCCAGCCCCGGACCCCGGCTCACAGCCGAGCACTGCGGCGCGCCCGCGGTGCATGCACCCCGCGGGGACCCTGCTGCTCCGGGAAGGAGACCCTCGGAGGGGAGCGCTTTGGAAAGTGTCACTTTTTAGCATTATACCTTCCCAAACTCGTTGCCATCCCGCGGTTCCCCGCACCTCCCGCATCCATCGTAAATCTCACCTATAAATAACTGGACAGACAAAAGGGGACCCGGCTGGCCTGGCGGCGACCGCTGCTGTCGCTTCCCAGTGGACCTGCTTCCAATGCGGGAAGCAGCGCCAGGGTGGGCCAGCCGCACCCGCCGCGTGCCTGGTGACCGCTCTCCGCGGGTATCTTGAGCTCCAGAGCTGCCCTCACCTTACCCACCACCGAGCGCATGCCTATGGGTAAGGTCTTTGCCCAAGTTCGCTTGGCCCCAGTAGGAGAGGGTAGTTGGCCACGATGCCCTCAGCATCTTGAGCAAAATGGATTCCAAAATGCCACTTTATCCTCTCTGAGCTCTGCTGGGGCCCGGTTGCCAGGTGAGGAGAGTGATCGCAGGGGGAACCCAGTTGGCTGTTGGGCTGGATCTCTCCTCCCTGCCTCATTCTCGCTGTGTTGCGTGGATCCTACACCGGCTGCCTGCTAGGTGTGAGGGGATGAGAAGGTGAGGTGTACACTCCAGAGTTCCCTTCGGGGATGGAGGGCCAAGTCAGACATTTCTAAAAATTTAACTTTGGCACAGGAAAATTTAAAGCCTGTAAAAAAGGGAGAGTTTGGGTCTTTCTAGGGCCAGCCCTGTGAGGAAGCGGGAACAGGCAATGGCCTTATATGTTAAATGCTCCTCTTCCCCCACCCCGTTTAGTGGAATTTTGGCACTAAATGGCCATTACTCCTAGTCCCTAAGCCTTGAAGTTGCCTTAACTAGCTATGGACACTTGGAGCTGAGTGACTGACTGGGTGTAGCTGGAGATGTGTCTGGGGCCCAAGCAGTTGGGGGATGAAAAAAAATCAATAATTCTGGTCTGTTCCCTTTGAGGTTTCTTGTGCCAGCTTACCTCTGCCTTCCCATAATGCCATGTCCAGTATCATCTTTCATCTGGCAAAACCCAGGCACATAAAAAATTGTAGTTTACAAACTTAATTGTACTAGTAGTAGCAGTTGTAGAAATGGTGCTGCTAATAGCAGTACTAGTAATAATAGCAGCAGATAAAATAGTAGCATGGCAAAGATGGAATATTTCAATCCCTGACAAGGTACAGTTTGATTCCCTTGATTTCTTGTAAATCTCTGGCATACTCGTTACTGCCTGATGAATAGTTAAAGGGCAGAGTGGCCTTGAGTGGAGGAAAAAGCACTCTGGGTCACTAATGCGGTGATTTCAAAGTGGTAATGGAGTCTTGTATTATTATCCCTGGGCATCCTGGGGTTGCTCCTCACCCCATGCTTTTGGCTGCCATCCTATGGCTACCACGGACTATCTTGTATCCCAGAAGTGGTTACATTTCCATGGTGAAACCAAAGATGTGTCCTTGGTCAGGCCAGCCCAGACAGGGCGGGGGCTAAGATCTGAACAGCCCCTCCATTTCCACAGCCCCCCACACCCCTCACACACTTTGGAGAACTTCAGTGCTGAGACAATGGACAGTAGCAATAGCAGATTTCCCCTTCTGCTCCCACCCTTCTCCAATGCTTACTACTAATCATTTAGTGTGCACCCTGTATGAGGCCCTCTATATACTTGTCTTTTTAATCTTCAAAATAACTCAATAAAAGAAATATGATCATCAGTTCTGAAAAACAAACAAACAAATAACCCTCCCCCCCACCCAAGGTTCTAGAGACATTCAATTCCAAAATTAATGTTCTTATCATCACACCTTGATGCACAAAGTCAGCATCTTCTAGACCTCTGTCTCCCTTGAGTCTGGTCTTAGGTAAGCTCCTGAGCCCTTACACTTGGAAAATTCTGTTCAGAGCTCTCAGCCCTGGTAACCAGGAGAGAGAAATCAATGGGGAAGCTGGGATGGCTCAGCGGGTTAAGTGCTCACTATGCAGGCCCAGAGCCCGAGGATCAAACCCTGGCCCCAACCCAGGCAGACTCATATGCTGAACTGGGGTGTGCCCCCAGTTCAGTTCTTGCCGGGGTCTATGCAGGGGGCTCCAGGCCCAGTTCCTGCCCTGCGCAGCCCTGCACCCACCTGTGGAGTGAAACTATATGGAAAACTAATGCTGTCAACTATGGAGACTGCTCTGGGCCCTCCCCCTTCTCTCTGTCTGTCTGTCTGTCTCTGTCTGTCTCTCTGTCAAAAACAATAAAAATAAGTCTTTCAAAAATCAAGTACTTTGATTCAAGGCTCTGTAGGGCTATTTGCAAATATTGTCAAGTTTCACATTAAAAAAAGAAGAGTAATTACAAACTGAACAGGATTGTCAAAGCCAAAATCTATATCCTGTATAGAAAATTCAACTGAAAGAAAGGATCCATACAAAAGTCACCTGGAGAAGTAGAAGCCTAATGTTTGTTTCCTTTTACAATGCATAAAATTGGTTACTACTATTTCAGAAATCCTAGCAAATAGAAAAGTATCTTGTTGGATTGTAAAAGTAATATATACCCATATAATGTATTTTTTAAGAAAATACCAAGAACTTTATAGAAGAGAATAGAAAATTACCTTTAACCATCACCTAAAGAAATTTATTGTGATATATTTCCTTCCTGTACTTTTTTTCTATACATAAAGGTAAACTGTTTACAAAGCAAAGGACCTCCAGTATCCTGCTTCTATTTCCATTTCCCATTGTCAGAAGCATTTTACATGTCATGAAAATATTTTTGTGATCACTATCTTAAATGGTGACATAACATTTTTAAAGATTTATTTTATTGTTTTTGACAGAGAGAGAGAGAGAGAGAGAAAGAGGGAGAAGGGCCCAGAGCAGTCTCCATAGTTATAGGTAATCAGTTTTCAACATGGTTTTGTTCCACACAGGTGGGCGGGAGAAGTACAGGGTGAGAACCAGGCTAGGGGCTGAACTGGGGGCCTCCCAAATGGGAAGTTTACTCTGGTGAGAGCTGAACTGGGGCCATACCCCAGTTCAGCATATGGGTCCGCACAAGCTAGAGCCGGGATTCAATCCTTGGACCCTAGGGCTGCAAAGTGAGCGCTTAACCTGCTGAGCCATCCCGGCTTCCCTGACATAACGTTTTTAAATGTGTGTTTACAATGATCATGTGATGGAAAGGGAAGGAAAGATGATCACTGTTATTTTGTTAGAGCCAGAACAGCGCAGTGTGGCCCATAAGATATCTTTTCCCTCTTGTGCCTGCCAAAAGGAAGGAAACAGCAACTGCAAGTTCATTCTGGCCAAAAGCAACTGACCCTTCCAATGGGGCTTAGAGCCAGCTGAGCAGCCCAGCAGGCTCCAGACAGGAGCAGTCAGAAGATGTTCTTTCAAGGATCTGTCTTCCTTCTACACAGTGGTGCACAGAAGGAGAGGTTTGGAGGTTAGAAGGAATTTGGACCAGCCCATCGTACCTGGAGGAATAGGCTGCACTGCTAAGGGCATCTCAGCACCAAACAAAAGTCTTCTGGAGGAAGCCTGGCTTCTGTGGACCCTTGGACTCTTCATGGGAGGCTCCAAGAGAATAACAGCAAGGGGGCAGCTAGACTGTGCTAAGAGATGTTAGTCTAAAAAGCCATTTGGCTGGCTTGAGGGGACCACATGTGCAGGCAGTTTGCAAAGTGCCCCTGGTTGTGGTCTGTTAGGGCTTGGGTTTCTTCTGATTAGTGGGGATCTGGCCAGTGGCACAAGATGCCTGGACTTGGTTTCACAAGTCTTATTCTCTAAGAAATTAAAGGAAAGAGATGGGAAGCACCCTGTTCCTTCTGAATTTCTAATGATTTTGATACAGTGATTAGAAAAGAAATTCTGACTAGCCTGGGGAGATGTAGGAATCTAATCCTTACCAAGGATGCAAAGGAAGCAGGTATTGGCATGTTGCTCAACTCCTGTTGACCTTGATCAAGACACTGGACTCCCCAGGGAACTTGGAATGTTTTGTGCAGAACCTCTTGAAGGGCAGAGCCTTTTGCTCTACATCTGTTCCTGTGGGGCTGTGGTGGCTCTGGCTGGGCTGTGATCAAAAGGTTATAACACAGAATGACTGTGTTGGTATTTTTAAATGATTGAGACTCAAATGCCAGCAGTGGAAAGGGGTGCAGATAGGCCATGGCATTGTATCTACACACTAGAGGAGAGTCAGTTTACACCTGTATCCCTGGCATACCCTGTGACTTTGGATAAGCCCCTACTAATCATCATTTTACCTCCATTGCCCCATTCCTTTCGAGCTATGTTTGGGAGACTTTTTTTGTTTATTTCACCAGAGGGGTAGATAATGTCCATAGGTCCTAATTGACGCCAAGGGCAGGGATGTGACAAGGCCTAGAGAAGTCACACTGGGGAAAGGCCTGGGATGGGAACCAGTTTTATCACTGCTTGTGGCCATGTCTTAAAGCCATGGGACCAGGGTTAGCTACATAATCTGTGGGGTCCAGTGCAGAATGAAACTGTGGGGCTTCTTGTTCAAAAAGCAGGAGTGAATTATCACTAAAGGTCTTAAAAGAACATTTTTTTTCTCTCTTTCATGGCCTCTCTTGATTTTACATGGTGTTTTTATTTGCTATTAATGTCATTACAAGAAAATAAAAATTTTAAATTATTGGCATGAATTTTAATGTTCACCTTTATATGGTACAATGCCACTTTTATTTAAAGATTTTATTTTTATTGTTTTTGACAGAGAGCGAGAGAGAGATACAGAGACAGACAGAGAGAAGGGGGAGGGCCCAGAACAGTCTCCATAGTTGCACATCATTAGTTTTTTCACACAGTTTCATTCCACAGATGAGCGCGGGGCTGCACAGGGCAGGGACTGGGCTGGGGTCTCACCGCGGTGAGAACTGAGCTGGGGGCACTCCCCAATTCAGCATATGGGTCTGCACAGGCCGAGGCCGGGATTTTATCCTTGGTTCCCGGGGCTGCAAAGTGAGCTCTTAACCCACTGAGCCATCCCGGCTTCCCCTACAATGCCACTTTTAAATAGAAATATAATAGCACATGTATATGGAGTCATATAAATTACATAATTTACTTTTGGTAGCTTATACAAAAAGTTATAAGTTTATTCTTACTAGAACAGTGGAAACATTAACTAAACAAACTCAGCTGTTTTTGTTTCGCTGCTTTCTGTGCTAACTTTGTATACATACACACTTTCTACCAAACTTGGCTTTCTGATGAGTGAGGAAAGGAGAAGGAACTATAGGTTATCCTAGTCTTTCTGTGTCATCATTTCCAGCTAAGTAGTTGGCTACTACAGGGAAGTAACATAAGTAGCAAAGGATATCATCGGGTTCCTAGGTCATTTGTGTTTCTTAGAATACTACTGCTTTCTTTCTGCATTTGAAGCAACTTTTGGAGTAAATGGAAAGCATAGTCTCTTGGGACTGTCAGCATGTGTCCTTACTTATAGACCTAACACACTTACCTTGTACTCAAGTTGAGTCTTGTTGAATTCTCACGCACTGTGGATCCATTGGAATTCTGTGCTCATGAGGCATTGTGACTGCTATATGTAAATGGTGCTGCAAAGACTGGTGTGCCTATTTCTTCTGCTCATGTTCATGCTCCATTGTCCCATCAGACTTCACTTACAAAACACAACTTCAAAGATATAATTATTAAGAATTTCAAGAAGGCAACAGCAGAGCATTAAGCCAAACACAGGGCCCTTCTGTGCATGGGTCCTATGTGACTGCATATGTGGCCCACTTGAAGCTGACGCTCAATGGAAATCAGAAGATGACTGGGTGGACACATCCAAAGTAGACAAACTTAGATATAGACTCTAACACAGATTCTAAGACAAAGGGTGCTCAACAGAAATGGGTTTGGAACCAAAGAACCAAATGTAAAGATGGATGGATTACAAATGCAAGAATTCAGTGGTGAAAAGGAGATCAAGATCTAGAGACAAGTGGTAACCTGGTAGCCAGAAGATGAGTGTTGGGGGTAATAATTTACCAAAGGAAGGGGAGAGAAGAGGGGCTTCATCCTAAGATGCTCAGACAGTTTCTTGCCATCTGAATGGGATGCTTGACTGCCCAAGCCATTGTAGATCTGAGGCTATTCCTTGGCCAATAAATCCTGTGAATGTACTTCTAAGACCATCTTCCAAGAAAGGATATGAGAACTGAAACTTGTAGAATGCTTTAAAAAAATGAATACTCTGAATTTGGACTTTGGGCAGAGTTACTAAAGTGGATTCTGAAGCTCCTTAATTACCTGCAAGGGAAATGAGACAGATGGCTCTTAGCCAGAAACACTTTAGGGCATCTTGAAGTCAAAGTTCTTACAGCCAAATCCAGTACATGGGAGTGCCCCACCCAAGGCAAGAGGATTCAGCTGCAGTGCAGATAGGAAAGCCAAGAGGCACAGCAGTCGACAGCTGCTATCAGAGTTTTGCAGGTTGTGAGTGACCTCCAGATGGGAACTTCTCTCTTTGCAGCTGTTGTCTTTCACCACCAGGCTATGCCTACTCCAAACAGCTAGGATGAAAACCAAATATTTCAACAAATCAACCAGCAATTTCCCAGTGCCTAGGTGTTTGGCTTTGGGAAGTCAAAGGTACATGCTGGGAACAGTTTTCCATTTTCACCGTGGTGATTAGTATAGTCCAGCCCCAACCAAATAGCAACAACTGCAAGCTCTAGCACAGACAATGGCACCAGACACAAAAAAAGCCAAAGATGTTACTACAGAAGATTCAAGGAATTTAGCTTTGCTGGTGGTATTCACATGGCCTTGAAATGCTTCATTAGCAGTATAAAGCTCATTATTTTCCTTTTATACATACATACTCGTACACATTTTCATATCAGCAATGAAATGGTGCCATGTCCAGTATGACTCAAAATCAACAGTTCCTAAATATTTTTGAAAAGGAAGAAGGATATGTAGTGCCAAGGAGGTTTGACTTGAACAAGAAGAATCCTAGGGTGAAATGTATCCAAATAGACCTTCTTTTCCCTTTCTGTGAAAAGGATTCTAAAGAGTATTCAAATTATAGCAAGATTTACACAGAGGAAGCACATGGGGCAAATGTTTCCCTTCCATAGTGTTTCTCTGTGTAACGAACAACAGTGAGAAGTGGTGCTAACTAGCTAGCTCAGGAAGTATGTAAAATCAGAATTATAATTTCAGATTTGGATATAATCCCTGTCACACATACATGAATTTCCTTGTCAACATTATCAACTTGGCATCCAGCATGAGCTTAGGCATTTCCAATAATAAGGATACTTACTACCACCTAACGTGATCCATTTTAACAACTACCACCACCAAACAACAATACAATAAAACCATGAATCAGGCAGTATCTCAACTAGCAAGCAGAGAGATGCTCAGAGGGGTTATATATGCTGGGAAGGCTTTTATAAAAAAGGAGGGCAAGACAAGAAACTTATAGCAAGAGAAAAATGAAACTTCAGTGGAGGAAAATAAGAGTTCAAGTGACAACAGCATCTCATTGGCTGAGCTGCAAGATTTCATTGGCTGGGTTGTTGTTGCTGGGCAAGGGGAAAATCCTCCTCCTTTTGGAGTAGTAAGATAGCTGCACTTCCTGTTTGGGACTGACGGTATGTTTTTTCCTGTGGGAATCTGTAGTTGATGTCTTCTGATTGGGAGTAATTGACTTCAAGTGGTAGGGCTTCCTCTATAGGTCTTCCCCATTCCAATTTTAGTTGAGGTTTCTTTTTATTTTCACAGTGACAATAATGACAGTAAAGACTACCATGATGAGCCCAATCCCTGGCACCCAATAGATATTCATGAATGAGTATGTTTGAAATGAATGAAAATGCTTATTCCAGCATCTATCTCATATGAAGGATCTAATAAATTCAATCATTCCATTATGTTAAGCACTTAATATGTCTAGACCCTGGACTTGGGGACTGGGTATATAGGAATAAACATGAAGGACAAGGTTTCTGCCTTTATTTGATCTATACAACTTTGTGAGACAGACAGCTCAAGCTTAGAACAATTGAGTCACTTGCCCATGGTCACAGAGTAGTAAATGGCAAACTAGGATTTCTTATCAGCTAGCTCTGTAATTCCAAAGCCTATAGTCCTAACCATTCACCCAATAGCTTCCAAGTTTAGTAGTTGCTTCCTTAAGTACTAAAATTTGCCTCCTTGACATTTCTATTGATCCATCCATATTCTATCTACCCTTTGAAGCAACACAGAATACATCACAAGGACAGACCCTGACATTTTTAGGGCAAGTTGCTTGCCCATCCCTCAGTCTTATCTTCTGTACATCAATATCCTTTTACTATGATTGTGCCTTGTATGATCAGTATGCCCATTCCATGACCACCCTGATGGTTAAAGGGAAATTGTCCTGTGTTCTATAACCAGGTCATAGTTTCCCTAGGTCTATGTCACTAAGGAGATGACCTGAATTTGTATGGACAGAGAAGAGTGAGTCACTGGTGAGTCATAACTTCTAACAAGCCTAATGACTACAGAAGCCCTGCCCACACCGCCTCCTTTTTTCTCTCCCCCTTGCTCTAGAGTGTGTGAATTCCAGTTAAGAGGTTTTGAGAACATTAAGTGGAAATGTTAAGAGTAGAAGTTCATGTCAGACATTACTATTTCAGTAACCACTCTGGGGACAATGAGGGGAAATGACCCACTAGAAGAATAGCATTTGGAGTTGTTCACCTGCATTACTCCAGCAGGACATTTTTAATGCAATGAGAATTAGGATACCACCATTTTAAAATATGTTTCAGCGAAGCCGGGATGGCTCAGTGAGTTAAGTGCTCACTTTGCAGCCCCGGGGTCCAAGGAGCGAGTCCTGGCCCTGGCACATTTGGACCCATATGCTGAGCTGGGGAGTGCCCCCAGTTCAGTTCTCACCAGGGTGAGACCCCAGCCCAGTTCCTGCCCTGTGCAGCCCCGCCCACCTGTGGAGTGAAACTATGTGGAAAAACCAATGATGTACAACTATGGAGACTGTTCTGGGCCCTCCCGCTTCTCTCTGTCTCAGTCTCTGTCTCTCTCTGTCAAAAACAATAAAAATAAATCTTTAAAAATGTGTTTCAGTTTAGGTGCCAAATGGGGTTGGACACAGTATTATTCTAGGTGGCATGGAACATTGGCTCTCCTAACATCCTGAATGGTCATACTTATTTTTCAGTTTGTGTTTTTATGACTGTCTGAGGCTAGTCTTTCCTGGTGGGCCAAAAACCTAATCTCTCAAGAAAAAAACCAAATCCAGCACTAAATAGACTAGCTGGCCCCGTGTCTAGTGGAAAACAAACTGAGGTGGCCCCACACAACAGCTGGTGGCACATTCACTACATATGTGAACTTAGTCTGATCCCAGGATCTCTGACCTTGAGTTTCCTCACTTATTAAATGGGTATAGTCATGCCAGCCTGACTCACAGGGTAAGAGCAGGAGCAAGGAGATATTATATCTGAGTGTACTTTATAAATTACAAAGTATTAGAAATATAAATTATCATTTTAAGTGCATTGGGGATATATAGGAGAAAAAAGAAGTCCGACCTACCCAGTGAAGTAAATTCTCACCTTTAATTCTAACAATTTTAAGATAAAAGAGATACTTGGATAGTATGTACTAGGAAAATTCTCTTGATACCTGGTTTCTATATTAAATATCTATTGACATTGACTTCCCCATATAGTTAGGCTGACCAGACATCCTGTTTTAAACAGGATAGAAAACAACGGCACTGCCCTGTTTCAAATGGTACGTATGATCAGCCTACTGACACTTTGAACCTAGCCCAGTGAGACTAGGCTGACTATATGTACCATTTGAAACAGGGCAGTACTATTATTTTCTGTCCTGTTTCAAACATTACGTCTAGTCAGCCTACGTACTTAAATAGTTTGAAACACACTATAAGGATTCCCCAAATGCAGGTTGCTTCATAGTCCACCCAAAAAGTACTCGTTAATTAAAAAACAAAGAGTATATCTGATGAGGTGCATGCAAGGGGTATGGGGTGTTGTTTGAAGGCTCAGATTTCCTCAGTTCCTTCAAACGTTCCCATCCTTAAGAACATAGGGGAAGTGTGGCTTGGTGAACAGGGACTTGGACTACAGGTTCTGTCTCTGATGGATCGGGAGCCTCAGGTCAAGGAATTTAACCTCTTGGGCCATGGTTTTCTGATTTATAAAGACCTGGGGTTGAATTCCAAGATCTCAAAGGTCCTTTACAGCTCTTAAAAGAAATTCTCTCTGGATGTGAAGGCAATCTGGCTGTGACATCTGTCACCCCGCTGATCACCAGGGCTGATCAGGCTAGTCTGGCTGGCTAAGCAGGTGTCCCCTTCCTCCCTCACCACTCCACGTGAGTCCCTCCTGAAGCTACACACTGGGTGGAAGAGGACGACTTTCCCAGCTAGAAGAGGATCATTCTTCAGTCAAGGGTATACGAGTAGCTACTCTTCCCTGCTAGAACCTCCAAACAAGCTCTCAAGGTCCATTTGTAGAGAACGGAGGGTAGTCAAGCTTCCAAGACTCCAGACACATCTATGTGAGGCATTGCATGTGGCAGTCTGCCTTTCTTTGAAAAAAAAAAAAGAAAAAGTCTTCATGCAATTCTTTCTGAACTGTGTGGCGCTTACACAGAATGGGAGTAGTTCTGTGTGTGCTGATATACACCACCTGCCCCCACACATGCACAGCCTCTCCCACTATCAACATCCTTACCACAGGGGTACATTTGTTACAATTTATGAACCTACACTGACACATCATTATCACCCAAAGTCCATGGTTAACAGTAGGGCTTACTCTTGTGTTATACATTCTATGTGTTTAGACAAATGTATGACATGTGTCCATCATTTGGGAATCATACAGTGTTTTCACTGCCTGAAAAGTCCTCTGTGCTCTGTCGGTTCATCTCATCCCCCACCCCAACCCCTGGCAAACTCTGATTTTTCTTTTTACTGTTCTCCATAGTTTTGCCTTTTTCCCAGTATATCATGTAGTTGGAACCGTACAGGAGGTAACCTTTTCAGATTGGCTTCTTTCACTGGGTAACATGCATTTAAGTTTCCTCTATGTCTTTTTTAGCTTTTTATTTTAAATCCTTCTGTAGTGTTTGACTTTTCTAACTATATGCATTATTGCTTTTCTGTTTTAAGAAAAATGGTAACAGAATTATCTGTGTAGAGAACATACAGGTAATTTCGCTTTTTCAAAAATTTTCCTGAAGAAAACCCACCTTCTAAACATAATTTTTAGTGCCATTTTGGGTTTTATCGATGCCTGTCTATCCTTGTTTGCTAGTAATGCCAAAGATGTCAAAAAAATTATCCCGAGCCCCAAACTTTCTCTAATCGGACTCATGCCCCGTTCTGCAGTGCCCACCATCCCAGTGCACACACAGGGCTGGATCCTGGCAGCACAGTACCCCACAGGAGGAGGACAGCCTTCTGGACTCAGTAGCATGTTAGTGACAGATTGAATCTGCCGGGGACGCAGGAAGAGAGTTGGGTCAGAGCTTGCGTATAACCTGGTCCTGGACATCAGTGATGTGCCTCTGGTGTCATTAGTAGCAAAGGGACAGCATGGGTGCTCAATGGCCAAGATTCTTCTTGGGCCCCGAGCCGGGCACAGCAGCCAGAACATCAGAAGGACACTCAGTCATTCGTAGAATCTTCACTGGACGCTCGCCATGGCTCTTCACAGCCCAAATCTAAGTCTTTTCTGCACTGCTCCAACCATGGCTTGGGGCTGTGGGAAGCAGGCGTCTAGCCCAAATTCTGCTGCTGCTCACTTGCTCTGGGACTTCAGACAAGTCATATCACTCTGAACCTCAGTTTCCCCATATGTTAACAGTGGGGGTTGGGTCAGATGCCCTCCAAGTCTCTTTTTAGAAGTGTTGAGCGATCTTGGATTTTGGAGGCCTTCCAGCCCCCTCTCCGCCTTGGCCTCTCACTGGAGACCCCTGAGGAATAAGTGTTGGGGGTGTGATTCTGGGCCTGTTGCTCGTGCTGAGTCAGAACTGAGCTCTTTTCTTGAATGGACCTGCAGCCCTGGGCTGTGGAAGCCGCTGGGTCTTGGGAACTTGTGTGGATTCTTCCCTCATACCTGTATAAGGACAGGGCCGTATCCCTGTGTGTGCCAGTGAGGACAGAAGGAATGGACAGCACACAGAGGAACAGACAGGCAGCAGGCCTACACCCTCAGGAAACCTGCGGGGCAGTGTGGCCTAATGGAAAAGAACTTTATGTAGCATAACGGGTCTGGGTTTGCATCCTGACTTCCCATCGACTCCTCCATGAACCTTGGACAGGTCCAACCTCTCCGAGCTTCTGTTTCCATTATATCGTGGAAGCAATAATTTGCACCACACAGGATTGTAAAAGCGAGTGAAATTAAATGATACATGCACTCGTGCCTAGCACAGTGCCTCCTGGTACATAACAGATACTTAATAAATGATGGTTATATGTAAATCTAACTCTTACTCCGGTAGGTACTAAGACAGGAAAGTTTGTGATAGGGGAGAAAAAAGAGACTGTGAGGGAATATGGGAAGCAAGTGAGCACACAGAGGGCAAAAGGGGTCAGGGAAGTTTCACTTCCCTAAATGGCTACAGGGCAGCGGAGGTGAGCAAGGTGTGAACGTACAGCCTTCAGTGTGGGTGTCTCCCAGCTGATGCATTCCTGGGCCCAGGAGGCTGAAGCACCCATCCGGCTTCCTCTGAAGGGCAGCTGAGCTCCCGCAGAACCCAAGGCCCTTGGGCCAGGGGTCTGTGCCTACTTGTAACTTCTCAGGAGACAGGCCAGTCCAGAGAAACTCTTAGAAACTGCTGAGTTCTATGAGATGCTGGGATAGCTCAACAGGTAGAGTTCTTGCCTTGCAACTGTGAGGTCCGGGAATCGAATCTTGGCCCCAGCCTGTGCAAACCCACATGCTGAACTGAGGCACAACTGGTAACTGCCAGGATGGTAGCGAAGGTTCTCACCTTCCATGCAGGAGGCCCCCAGTTCAGTTTCCACCCCACGCGGCCCCAAATCCACCTGTGTGGAATGAAACTGTGTCACAACAAATGATGTACAACTATGGAGACTGCTCTGCCCCTCCCCCCACCCTTCTCTCTGTCTCGCTCACCCTCTCTCAAAAGCAATACAAGCAAATCTTTAAGAAACTGCTGGGTTCTAGGCAGCCATGTTTCTGGCCTGAGATTGTGCAAGCGAATAATAAGCCTCGGTTAGACAGTGGCTTCTCTCTGCCGCTTTGTTTTTTTCTTTCCCTGCCCCAGGTTTCTCTGACCCTTTATTTGAACTGAACTAGCCCTCAAAGAACCTTGGGCTCTTTCACATGTCAGACCAGTTCAGTGTCTGAGAGCAAAAAAGGAGTTGCCAGGAAGAGAAGATACGTGCTGTGATCAGTTGGGTTCCCTGGGGATCTTAACAAGCCAGAAAGCTTACTGTCGGGAAGGGGAAATGGAGAGAGGGAGGCACCAAGGGAGAGGCTGCGAGGATGGCAGCCTCGCGCCTGCACTGCCTCCCCTCTTGTGCCCTGTGCTGGTGCCAGCACCCTCGATATAGGCACTCCTCTACTACAACGTGCAGGGCCTGCTCATGACCCGAGGTTCCCCCATGGCAGGAAACCTTCAGAAGCCTTCTCCGCGCCTTTCCTCCCTGCTCCCTTCGAAGACATAATGGCCAGGGTGATTTTTTTAAAAATAGTCTTCTAATTACATAATCAAACATTGTAATTATACAAGATCATGGAAAATAAAATTAAGAAGAAAATAAAACTCACTTGTCATCCACCACCCCAAGAGGCCCACTCTCTCCTCTTTTATTTCCTTCCAGCCTGCCTTCTGCGTGTCTATAAACATGTGTATGTCAAACAGGTACCAGCCAGCCCACTCCAAGGTCTACCTTCCTCCAGGTGATTTCTAAAAGAAGGGTTTTGCCTCGTTTGTGCCGGGAACCCCAGGGCTCCTTCCCCACTGCCCCCACGGGGCGCTGCTCACGCTACCTGGGTGTCAACCCAGGGCCAGTTCTGCTTCCCTTTGTCGCTTCTTTCCTCTCATGCCCTGTGATTGTGCCACATCAGGCTTGTAGTCACACCAGATGTCACCAAAGGGCAACGTGCTTAGTGCCATGCTGGAGTTTACATCTTGACAGGTGAATATCCAGAATTCCTTTTCCTGAAATGGATTTGGCCATAAGACTACCAGGAATTTTGTAGTTGCCTCTTCGGACATTTTCTGGCTGCCTCCAACGACGCACCGTGCTTCTCAGACTTTTCCCTCTTTTTCTCACATTGCTGTCATTTCATAGGCAGAGCAGTTTGGCCATCTTCTCAGTTACCTAATTTGCCTGATTTCCAAGCTTCACCTTCCTCACTGAAGTAGTTGATGAGTGTATTTTTTTTATTATTGTTTTTGATAGAGAGGGAGGTAGAGAAAGAGAGAGACAGAGAGGGCCCAGAGCAGTCTCCACAGTTGCACGTTATTAGTTTTTCATATAGTTTCACTCCACAGGTGGGTGCGGGTCTGCGCAGGGCAGGAACTGGGCCGGGGGCCTCCTGCGTGGGAGGCATGCCTCCATTGGGAGCCTCCTACATGGGAAGCACACCCCAGCAAGAACCGAACTGGGGGCACACCCCAGTGCAGCATATGGGTCCGCACCGGCCGGGGTTGGGATTCGATCCTCAGACCCTGGGGTTGCAAGACAAGCACTCAGCCTTCCCGGCTTCCCCTATATTCTAAAAACAAGGTAATGTCTTCCCTAAGAGGAACTCTGATGCTTGCTATTACAAACTCTTCATTCTCATTCTCTCTTTCTCTGTCTCTCAATTTTTCACAAGATTCAGGTTGTACTGCACAAACTTTTACAACCTTCATTTTTTTCCACCAGTATGTCCTGCAGAAAATATTTTTCAGTGCCATTATGTATTTTTCCACAGCATTTTAATGTGTGTGTCATGTTCCATTATGCCGATATCCGTTATTTACTTAACCAATCTTCTACTGGTGGGTGGATATTTTGATTATTTTCAACATTTTGCTGTTACACAGTGCTGCCACAGAGAGCCTACAGAAGTGCTTATTCTGCTACATGTGCGCCTGTTAACTGACTTATCCTCAAACAAAAGCGGTGACATGATGTTTGCTCTGGTGTCATGAATGATGAGAGAGGCAACGGGAACAGAAGAGATATTACTAAAGTCACAGAGAAATGGCGGGAGAGGTGATCAGAATAGAGGAGGCATTCTTTTTTTTAGATTTATTTTTATTGTTTTTGACAGAGAGAGAGAGAGATACAGAGTCAGAGACAGAGAGAATGGGGAGGGCCCCGAACAGTCTCCACAGTTGCACATCATTGGTTTTTCCACATAGTTTCATTCCACAGGTGGGCGTGGGGCTGTGCAGGGCAGGAACTGGGCCAGGGTCTCGCCCCAGTGAGAACTGAACTGGGGGCACTCCCCAGTTCAACACATGGGTCCACACGGCCAGGGCCGGGATTCGATCCTCGGTCCCCGGGGCTGCAAAGTGAGTGCTTAACCCACTGAGCCATCCCGGCTTCCCCAAGGAGGCATTCTTTAAAGTACAAAAAGAGAACAGGATGGAATTTTGGCTTCTGAGGTTTCCCCCTCTCCTGTCTCAGGGCATGACATGTGTCCTTGGCCAGAGCCAACAAGGAAAAGATCATATTGGGCAATGGATTTCTTCTGAATATTTCTGGGCATATACTCACACATGATCACATTCCAGATGGTCCAGCTGGCCTTTTCAAAGAAAGGAGTGTTAATGGAGAGACAAAAAAAAAAAAAATTCTGTTTCACCTTCTTTCTGCTGTTTCCATCTCTCTGTGTCAACTGCAGTGAGATCACGGATGGGATAACTTGTAAGTATGTTTCCAGAGCACCCAGGTATATGCCCTTCCTTCATTAACAGAGGCACATGAGAGACACCAAAAAAGTGAGGTGACCTCAGGCTTTGGCATTACAACTCCCTTGAGCAGATCCCAATAGCCTGTAAAATACTGTCAACATAAATCTTCATCTCATAAGGTTTTTAGATTGGTTTTTCACCTTAGCTCTTTTACCTGCCACTTTGAGAGCTAAGTACTGGCCCACAAGGGTGAATAAGAAGAATATAAAGTCGCTGAAGGTATCACCATCTTTTGAATACTCTCCATTTTCCTCCTAAAGCTCCAGACAGGCCATGATGAATGAAGCCTTATTGAATAAGTTTACTAAGAGCCTCTGCCCAGGACTGTGCTTTGAGGGTGAGAGCGGTACAGAAGCCCTTGTTCAACGAGCCCTTGAATGCTGAGGGCATCCAAGGGAAGAATTCAAAGGGCGAAAAAACAAAGAGCAGCTTGGGGTGATGAAAAGCAAAGATCTCCAAGGACAGTGTTGCTTAAACAGAGAGAACAAAAGAAACACTTGGCAATGTTTACATGAATCAAGTGCAGGCATGTGCTAGGTTGGAAAAATAGAAGGTCAGAAATTAAAGGGAATGGAATCAGAGGAGATTCAGCTCACTAGATAAAGCCAAATGACTCCTGGTGGTGTGCACAGCATTGGCAGTATTGGGAGAAGTCTTCATCTGGGTGCCAGGCAAGGCAAGTATGGCATGATTGAAGACGCTGCCATCCTCCTTTTGTCATAGCTTCTCAGTGCTTTAGCCTTGGAAAAGTTAGAGATCAGAGAGTCCAGATTTCCACTCCTTACCACCATCTCTGAAGGAGTGGAACCAACATAGGACTTGAGCTTACACAACCCTGATTCTTTCCCTATGAGTCAAATGGCCTCAGAAAGTCACTTAACTTCCTCGAGTCTCTGGAAGCTTCTGGAAGCAGATCTAATCCCTATTTCCCAGAGTCACTATGAAGGTCAGTGAGTTGTAAATTTTAAAGCATTATACAAATGTTAGGCATTGCTACTTATGGAGTATATAATAAACTATGGTGATGTGGTTTCATTGTGTGGGGATTTAAAGATGACCTATAGATGTTTCCTGAAATAGCAAAGAAGACATGCTTTATTAGTAACTGCAATGATAGGCATTTCCTGATCTGAGTATATGGCCGTGGAAAAGAGTTTTATTCTTTGTAAAACTGAGGGGTCCACTGAATGATCTTACCTGTAGATCTAACTTCATTAGAAATAGACTACAACATGTTCTATGAAAGCATTAGCATTAAGTAGGGGTGTGCTATAATTCACAGGGGATAAAAAAGTAATTTCTCAGCAAGTTAGAAATAGAAGGAAATTCTCTGGTCTTGATCAACAGCATCTACAAAAAAACTAAATCTAACATCCTACTTAATGGTGAGAGACTGAACGCTTTCCTTTATGATCCAGGAATTGTATTCTTAGGCATTTATTTATCCTAGAGAAATGAAAGCGGTCTGTGAATGTCCATAGCAGCATTATTCATAGAAACCTACAACTGGAAACAGCCCAGTTGTCCTTCAACTGATCAATGGTCAAATTATGATACAGCTATACCATGGAATACTACTCTGCAATAAAAAGGAATGAACTACTGATCCATGCAACAATTTAGATGCATCTCAAGGGGATTATGCTGAGTGTGAAAAAAACGCCAATTCCAAAAGACTTCAAACTACATGATTTCATTTATAAAATGCTATGAAGTGACAAAATTTTAGAAATGGAGAACAGATTAGTGGCTGTCAGGGGTGAAAGAGGTGGTGGGAAAATAGGAGAGAATTTGGGCAACAGGAAGGATCCTTTTGGGGTAGAACTGTTCTGAAGCGTTGGAGGTAGATAGAAGAACCTACATGAGATAAAATGGTGGTAGATACCTAAACACACACACACACACAAGTACAAGGAAAGCTAGGTAAAGCTGAATACAATCTGAATTGTATCAGTATCAATAGTTTAGTCAATATATTGTACCGTTGGGGGAAAACTGGGTAAAGGGTTCAGGGGAGCTCTATATTATTTCTTACAAATGTATGTGAAGCCACAGCTATCTCAATACAAATTTCAACTAAAGAATAGTACTGTGGTGGTTAGTTTGCAGGCAGCAGGTAAGACAAGAGCTGTTTCAGGAAGAAATCAGAGATGTCACATCAGCTATATTAGGGTAACAGTATATACTCTCAGTGGAATCGGAGATGTTGATGTTTTTAGAACTTAAAAAAAATGTTGGTGGACACTGCACTCGGTTTCATTGGTTTGCTTGTTTTTCTTTAAATACAGAGAAACAAGTGAAGTAGAGGGTCCTGGAGAGTTATATAGGAAGCTTCCAGATGAGAAGTGCACCTATCAAGTATGCATATAAAGTGAGCGCAGTTTGGAACTGTCAGGTCGCATACTTAAGCCTTACAAGCAGCAGACCCATACTTCAAATCTATCTAATGAAGAAATTGAGTGAGATTTTATCATAGGCAGTTGAGCATCCCAAGAACATATGCAGTGAATGCTTAAAAGCACAGTTTTAGTTGGCAGAGGGCTTAGGTTCAAATCCTGGCCCTAATAATTATTAGCTCTGTGGCCTTGGGCAAGTGACAGAACTTCCTTGGGCCTCAGCTTTCCCATCTGGAAAATGGACAGAATACTAGAACCCACCTCATAGGTTGTTGTACAGACTAAATGAGTTACTGCGTAGAACAGTGCCTGGCCCATGCATGCTTACTAAAAATTACCTGCTCTTACTCCGTTACCCTTCCGGGAGGATGGACGAATGCTGCCTACAGGGGCCCGGCTGCATTCTCCAAACACCTGAGCCTTCTGCTGCTTCCCCATCCCCGGGCCTGGGCTCCTCTTCTCCAGGGAGAAGTCTCCAGTCACTAAGAAGACAAAAGCCTGAAGTGTCACAAGGTGACTGTCTGTCTGAGAACAGTTGTCCACATGTGCAGATTTTCCGGCTCTAGAACTTGACCATCGGGGACCTGTTTGCCCTGGTGGGTGATCCTGAACCTCCCCATGTCTGTCCTGGGCTCTCATATTGTCACCACTAGATGGTCCTTAAGAAACATATATCCAAAATGCTAGAATGTACCAGCTCAAGTGGTGAGGAGGCCCACCTGTCGGTGCCCACTGGGGACTCACTAAAAATGCCGATTACTGAGCTTTACCTGAAACCTTGGGAACCTGTGAATCTGCATTGCTGCGCATGAGGTCTGGGAATCACCAGTGAGATACACTTCCACGGACAGCTTAATGAGAAACACCGTCTGTGGGATTCTCACTTCCATTTTTTACCCTGCCTATGAGCCTTCAAGGAAAAGGGAGATGGCAACCATAATTACCTTCTTATTTACCTGCTTCAACATGTAGACATGGAGAGGTGAGGTGTTTTAACTCAAGTTCACATGGGTGAATGCCAGTGCAAGGGGCATTGTCTAGAATCAACTAGCTCAAAGGCACTGAAACTGGCCAGCAACTTCTCTGCTAAAAATATTTTCCTCCCTCATAGGCTCTCTCACGCCCTATACAGTCGGGAACCAGGCCGATTAATTTCCCTGCCACAGCTGGCTTTTAGTGCTCCTAGCTCTCCTGAATTATTAGGACTCCAGAGGAGCCAGGAGGCTTTGGGTCTACCCCCAACCCCCCACCCTCACCCCATCCATAAGGCTGTCAGCCAGATACTGTGGAATCCACTCAGCCTTTCCTGGAGAGGGGAGCGGCTGAGAGCAGGCAGCAGACAGCTCTAATGTTCGCCATTTGCAGGTGTGGAGGGCTGAGGGTAGAACCAGCTGTTGACTCAGAGGCTGTCTAATCCTTGAGAAGGAAATAGTCCAGAACCCCACCCCAGTCTTTCTTTCAGGTCCCCTTTTCTGGCTGCAAAGCTGCTTTTGTAATGTTCTCTGCCTGTACCCACCCACCCCCTGTAGGGAAAAACACACCCTTGAAAGGAAAAATGGTAAGTAAAACCAAGCCTCAAACCTTGGTTTGGGAAACAAGAAGGAAGTGTGAGTTTATGTACATCTTAGACCATGAAACAAAAATAAGAAATCAAAAGAAGTTGTTTTCAGAGCTCTGAATGCAAGCATTTGTGTATGCAGAAGAGAACATCAGCACTTTTCATGGAACAGTGAAATCTGAGTGCATCCCTGCAGGCCTGGATGCGGAGCTTCCTAAGTGAATGTCACCTTCGTTTCGCTGCACACACTTCATTCCCATTGCTCTGCCATGGGAAGACCCTCTCAGTCACCTTCCGAAATGTGTCACTTTAAATTAAGCTATAGTGCTGTGTGTGTATCATATACTGTGTATAGGGCTCAAAAGGGACATTTTCTCTGATGAAGGTACACGTTGCTGGAGAAATCATTTTCGACAAAGGGCTTCCTAAAGAATGAACATTTCTGACAATCAGTGTCAGTGCCCAGCACCGTGAGAGGCATATCATATATTAATTATCTCATTTTATCATCACAAGCATCCCCACAAAGTAGGTATTCTGTCTCTTTAACACGTGAGAAGAACGAGCCCCAGGGAGATTCAGTGTCATGCCCAAAGGCCTGGGCTAGTAGGTGGCAGAACTTGGATTCCAGCCCAAGACTCTATCTCTAGATCCGACACTGATGTTCAGCTGGGACACCCCAGCACTGACACAATACTATGTACCTGTTCAGTTTGGCAGTGACCTGAACAGTTGTTCAATATTCTGAATGTCACCTCTGTCCAGATCTAAGCTCCTTGCACTTTACTACTATGCCATTGCCCCTTGAAATAAGTTTGGAAACTAATCAAGTAATTTGGTTTACTTTGGGGAAAGTTTCCCCCAGTAATTCAGTAGCTACTCCCTGGGCTCAGCTCCTGCAAGCTATATTAGTTTCCTAAGGCTGATGAGATAAAGTACCGCAGGCTGGGTGGCTTGAAATGACAGAAATTCCTTGTCTCACAGTCTGGAGGCTAGGAATCCAAGATCGAGGTGATGGCTGCGTTACTTTCTTCTGAGGGCTGTGAAGGAGAATCTGTCCCCTGCTTCTCTCCTACCTTCTGGTGGCCTCAGGCGTTCCTTGGTGTGTAGATGACTGTCTTCTCCCTACCTTTTCAGATCATCTTTCCTGTGGGTGTGTCTGCCTCTATGTCCATGTGTCTCCTTTTCCCAAGGACCCCAGCCATACTGAATCAGAGTCCAACTTAAGGACCTCATTTTGATTTGATCTTTGAAGACCCTCTCTCCAAATAGGATCATATTCTGGGGTACTGAGGATTAGCATGCCAACATTATCTTTTGGGGAGGATACAATTCAACCCATAACAGTGAGACAGCCTCACAGAATTGCCTCCTTCCCACTCTTTCCTTCCCTCCCACCCAGCCCACGCTTCCATTTTCTGTTCAGCAGGTCAGGGCAAATGACTGTGAATCAGCTATAAGAAGAAAACCACTGGCTTCATGAACTTGTTCTTCCTCCTCTCCTCTAGTTTCCCTTCATCTCCTGCCAACAAGTGGCATTTTGCCCAGGCAGTCACTATGCCCTGCATGCACCAGGAAAAACAAAAACACAGGTGCCAGCGCCAGGAGAACCTGACAGGTTTTAGCCTGAGGTCTCAGTGCGGTTGCTGTGGGAACATCAACCTTTGTCTGAGTACATGAGTGTGCAATGGGGTCTTTAAAGTGCTGGTTCTCAAACATTTCCTTATCACCGATGCCTTAAGAAGACCTGCCAGCCCTTTTCATAAAATCATACCCAAACTTGGCAGTGACAGAGGAATTTTCACACTGGAGGGGTGGCTAGAGATTTGCAGCCCCAATTCTGGTCCCTCAAATTTACCTCTGTTCTTGCAAGTGGCTCTGCCCACCGCTGCTGTCACCCCTTAGGCTCGGGGAAGGCTGCTGCTTTTCTAGCACTTCTTCCCAAGCATGAGGAGAAGCTTGTCCTAATTCTGCATGGCTGGTTCTAAGCAGCAACATTTCTTCACCTTGTCAGAAGACACAAAGACCAGAAGGTTACTAGCATTTCTTTCTGTAGAGCTTCTAGATGTGTCTGGGAACCCAGTGTGAGTGTGGACATGCCTCCCCACCCGCACTCCTGAATGGCCGCATCTTTGAATCCAAATATGTACTCAGAATTGAGGCCACAGACGGGAACAAGTGCCCTCTCCATCCAGCCTGAGACCCGCCTTCCCAAGTCCACAGCATCCGCTGCTGGGACTGACTCCCAGGATGGGACTTTATAAAGTCTGTAAACAATAAAGTCTCAACATGGACCGTAAGGGTCTGTGTGTCTTGGTTTCATCTTCTTTTGCAGCTTTTCTCTCTCTGTCTCTCTGTCTTCTTTCTCCTCTACCTAGAAAGCATTTTCTCCATTCCACCTACATCAGTGGTTCTCAAACAAAGAGGATTGTATACCCCAGGGGACATTTGGCAATATGTGGAGACATTTTTTTGGTTGTCATAACTGGCATCTCTAGTGGGTAGGAGCCAGGGACATTGGTAAACATCCTACAATGCAGACATCGCCCCATTACAAAAATTATCCAACGCAAAATGTTTATAGTACTGAGGTTGAGAGACATGCAATCTTTGGCACCTATCTTGAATACTACTTCTTCTAAGAATCCTTCTTTAAAAAAAAAAAAAAAAAAGGGGGAAGCCGGGATGGCTCAGTGGGTTAGGCGCTCACTTTGCAGCGCCGGGGACCAGGGATTGAATCCCGGCCCCGGCCTGTGCAGAACCATATGCTGAACTGAGAGCTCCCCTAGTTCAGTTCTTTCTCTGTGTCTGTATCTCTCTCTCTCTCCTCTGTCAAAATAAATAAATAAATAATATTTTATTGTTTTTGACAGAGAGAAGAGGGAGGGCTCAGAGCAGTCTCCATAGTTGTACATCATCAGTTTTCAACACAGGTGGGAGGGGGCGGTGCAGGGTGATAACTGGGCAGGGGCCTCCTGCATAGGAAGCACTCCCCAGTTCAGCACATGGGTCTGCATAGGCCGGGGCCGGGACTCGATCCTCTGTCCCCGGGGCTTCAAAGTGAACATTCAACCCACTGAGCCATCCTGGCTTCCCCCAAGAAGCCTTCTCCTGCTGCTTTGTACCGGTTGAGGGCCCCTCCCCCCACTTATCCCTTCCCTTTCACAGCACTTGGCACATAGGAGTATCTGAGATGCCGTAACATCTGCCTTCCCACCAGCCCATCAGCTCCAGCATGGAGTGGAGTGTTTGGTTCATCACCTGATCCCAGTGCCCTGTACATTAGGCATTGTTTTTTGTTTTTCTTTTTTTGCCTTGTTGATCCTGGAACACAGAGGAAGTAGTTTAGCAATGTGACCTGTCTTTTACCAGGGGTTACATGGGTTTCCAAGGGCTTCAGATACAGATGCCCATGGTCAAGAGCACACTCTTGGGAGCCTGGCAGAAGTGGGTAGATATCATAATTCTACCACCTCCTAGTTTAGTGACTTTCAGCAGGTTCCTTAATTTCTCTGGAACTGGGTTTCATCATCAATCAACAAATAAAAGCAGAACCTGTTTCACAGAGTTGCTGTGGATGAAAGGAAATAGTATAGTATGCATGTCATACTGAATGCCACCTCTGTCATAGAGGGATTGACAGTTGAGAGGCAGCAAGGGCAATGGGACAATGTGGCCTATTCTAAAGGCCCTCTTCAGGGGAAGCCGGGATGGCTCAGTGCTCCCTTTGCAGCCCTGGGGACCAAGGATCGAATCCTAGTCCCCCCTGTGTGGACCCATATGCTGAACTGGGGTATGCTTCCCATGCGGGAGGCCACCCAGTTCAGTTCTTGTCCCCAATTTGGCCCCTGGCTCAAGGGGGGTGTGCCTTCTATTCAGGAGACCCGTGCCCATCTGTGTAGAACGAAACCATGTCAAAAACTGATGACGTACAACTATGGAGACTGCTCTGGGCCCTCCCCCTCCTCTCTGTTTGTCTGTCTCTCTGTCTCTCTCTGTCTCTGTCAAAAACAATAAATCAAATCTTTAAATAAATAAATAAGTAAAGGTCCTCTGCAGGCCCCAGGCCCTGAGTGGTGGGCACAAGGATATGGAAGGAACATCAGGAGACTGCTGGCCAACCTCTCCTTAACTTCAACTCAAAAAACGTGCCTTACAAACATTCCATCTCACGTATCCCATGGGCTTGTATGTGGACCCCAAATAACTCCCCAGCCAAACTAGAGAGGTGCCTAAGTCGCCTGTAGGCGGGGCTGAGGGCTGCTTTCCAGCCTCTCTTGTCTTCCAAACCCTAGGCCTTCTAAGAGCCCAGGGGAGGCACCCTGGTTCCTTATTGGATTTCAGCCCATTTGTAGCCAAGCTAACTAGATTTCCCCGTTTTCCTGGGCTCCACACCCTGTAATTTGCCGGCCCCACCTCCCACTGGGCCCGAACCCTGGTCCACAGCCAGGTTCCACACTTCTCACCTGATCTGCAGGGGAATTCAAAACGTTTCTGCTGAGTCCGGGAAAATGATTGCTACCCTTCCTTTTGCCCTGGGGAAGAAGGCATCGTTTCCCTTTTCAGGCCTCTTTGCCCCTCCCCCCAACCCCCCAAGTTTAGACATTCAAAAACTTAAAAAAAAACACACAAAAAACCCCACAAAGGTCCGTTTCCTAGACTGCTCAGGTTAGCAAACACGCGTCTGTTTGAAGATGAAGGACTGGATGGGAAGAGGGCTGCCCAGTCTGGGCTGAGGGCACATCCGAGGGGCTCGTAGGAGCTACAGACAGGAAATCTCAGCTCTGGGAACAGATGGGAAGCCCAACCCCACACAGGTAGCAACCAGAGGTTCACACGCAGGAACCTGTTGAGAGAAACCCCTCCCCATCTGCAGAGCTGTGTAAGCACCAGGGCGCAGGGCGCAGGGGCAGCCGGGGTGGCCCCCTGGCGTGTCAGCAGATGGGCTCCTTTGTGACTGCAGCCACCTGCCCCTAGGCCCATGGGGTTAGCAGCTTTGGCTGAGTTGTTTGGCTTTCTGCCCTGCGGCCAGTGAAACCTGACGGGTCAGTTTCTGGGTCTGGGCTGATTCTCTTTCTCTTCCTGGTTCTCACACCATCCACTGGAAACACTGTGGTTTACTGTCCCCTCACTCTACAGAAGGATGTTTGGTTTGGTTTGGTTTGTTGTGTTGTTTTGTCCACAATGCCCAGTGAAAGGTCTGGTCTCTTACTCAGCCATTCTGATTCCTGGGAAGTTATTTAAGGGATAAAAACAGCTAACTTAGACCCCTGAAAATTAAAACCAGTCACTGGATCTATCTGAGGACAGTTCTTGCCATGTCGGGGAAACCTGAACACAGAGGTGCTGCCACTAGCAGCCTGCCCTGCACACTGCCAGCCACGCCCATAGGCCAGGTCTGCAGGCAAGCAGCAGTTTGGCCTCCTAAGTCTCTTTAATTTGCTTTGAGGAAGCAAACTGGTGTCTCTCCTCCTTTTTCTTCCCCAAATTCCTCCCACGTGTATAACACATTCTGCTCATAGTCAATGCCTGCTAAGTATCTGAATGATTGAATGGAGGTGGGGGTAGCTCAGCAGGGCTGGGATGGGGGAGAAGTAAGTGAGGCAACTAAGGCACCCAGTTCCAGGAGGCTCTCCCTCTCCAGGGTCTACCGGCTTTCCCATCCTGGTCCTGGCTGATGGCTGGTGAGAGAACACTTCAAGAGGAGACAGTTTGCTCAGAGATGGGTGACCATGGACTAGGAAGGGGCCCCACCACAGACACCCACCAGCCATAGCTTCCTCTTGCCTGTGAGAATGAAACTGGGGTCACACCCAAGTTCGGCATATGGGTCCACATGGCCTGGGGCTGGGATTTGATCCTCGGACCCCAGGGCTGCAAAACGAGCACTCAACCCACTGAGCCATCCCAGCTTCCCCCTATTTTTGCACCTTAGGAAGTAAGCCAGATACTAACTTGACTGGCTGAGGTGCAACGCCTGCTACTCTCATGCAGAGGAAGCCCCGTGTATGCTCGAACTGACCAGTACCAAGTGGGGAAGCAAGCAAGGGTGGTGACCACACAGAAGTGGGTCGTTGTCTTGAACGGACCTCACGGGGCCGTGCTCTGAGATAACTTGAAGCTGTGTGCATGATGCTGGTACTTGACCACGAACAAAGTCTCATCCTTAAAATGTGTGTTGGACTTCACAATCCTAGACTGTTGCTTAAAGTAAACAATGTACAATTTTGGGAAAATAAACACACCAGCAATGCCTTGCCTCACAGTTCTGGAAGCTAGGAGCCCAAATCCCAGTGCTGGTAGGGGTGGTTCCTTCCGGGTACTGTGAGGAAGACCCTGATCCGTGCTCCTCTCCTCGCTTCTGGCATCTGTTGGCATAGATCGGGCCATCTTCTCCGTATGTCTCTTCACGTCGTCTTTCCTCTGTGTGTCTATCTCAGTGTCCAAACTTGCCCTTTGCCTTAGTCCAAAAATGCCATAAGGCTGGGCGGCTCAGACAGCAATCCCGTCTTCCTCACAGCTCTGGAGGCTGAGGAGACACTGGCAGATTTTGTGTCTGCTGAGGACCTTTTTCCTGGTTCTTAAATGGCCGTCTTCTGACTGTGTCCTCACATGGCAGAAGCAGGAAAGAGCTCTCTGGGGTCTATTGTATAAGAGCACTAATCTCAATGATGAGGGCCCCACCCTCATGACCTAGTCACCTCCCAAAGGCCCCACCTCCAAATCTCCAAACACTAATTGGGAATTAGTTTTCAACACATGAATTTGGGGAGGGGGGACACAAACATTCAACCTATAGCACCCTTCTTATAAAGCTACTAGTAATATTGGATGACAGCCCACTCTAATGACTTTAACTTGATTATGTTATAAAGACCCTATTTCCAAATTAGTAGGCTGACCAGATATATCTTTTTAAACTGGACACAAAACAATGGTATTGTCTCATTTCAAATGGTATGTATGTATGGTCAGCCTACTGACACCTTGAATTTAGCCCAGTGAGACTCGGCTGACCGTATACACCACTTGAAATGGGACAGTGTTGTTGTTTTCTGTCCCATTTAAAATGGTACATCTGGTCAGCCTACAAATAAGGTCACATTCTGAGGTACTGGGGTTTCAGAATCCAACATCTTTTGAGGGAGGGCACAATTCAACCCATAAGACAAAGCTAAGTAACTTACTCAAGGTCTCACACGATGAAATGGTCCTGGAACCCACTGCTATTTGATGACAGATTCCATGACGTAAACCCCCAGGTAAAGCCCCAACACTCCTGAACCTTCCCTGGATGAGAAGAGCCAAAGGGAGACATTCAGAGCTGCTGCTGTCATGGTGACTTCCTCTCCTTTCTCTCTCTTCTGCAGCCTGCCTGCTCCAGGCGGAGCTGGTAAACTATGAGCGAGTCAAGGAGTATTGCCTCAAGGTCCTGAAGAAGGAAGGCGAGAACTTCAAGGCCCTTTACCGGTCTGGGGTGGCCTTCTACCACCTCGGAGACTATGACAAAGCACTCTACTACCTGAAAGAAGCAAGAGCCCGACAGCCAACAGGTAAGATGGCAATTGCTGTCTCCTTAGGTCAGCCGCCTCCGGCAGCTCCTGGGCCTCCTTCATTTTTATGTGCCGCTTTCTGATATCAGTCATGGTCCCCCAACTATACTAGAAGCAACTTGGGAACTAAGACCCAGACTCATTAACAGAAGCCCTGTATGGGTGCTATACCTGGCATTTTTGCGTATTCAGCATTCATTTCTACTTCTGAAAGTAAGCATCTCAGGCAGCCCTGTCGCTCATAAGCAGGTTTCATGGCATACCTGCTCACTCAGTTGAGGACTGGAGTTGGGCGGAAAGTCCCCCGTTTGTGACTAGTTGTATAAGAACAAAAGTAAGACAATGAAGCAATGTCATTTTAAACTCTTCAGTTGTAAAAAATTCCATTCAATGAATATTTATTGATCATTGGATTAAGCACTTCTAGACTAATCTCTTTGGGTCCTCATATCAATTTCATGAGGTAGGTGGTATGATCCCCTGGAGAGGCAGGCTTTAGAGTCAGGTGTACCACCTATGTGCCTCCTTAGGCATCTTACTTAACCTCTATGGGGCCCAGTTTTCCTCTTGTCACAGTGAGGCTGATGCTACATCCCTTGCAGGATCATAATCGGGGTAAAATGAGATAATGAAGGTTAAAAACCATGGCACCAAGTAGGCACTCCAAAAAGGAGGTCCTTGTTTGCACACAGACATGAAGTTCAGAGACGTTGGTAAGCTTCCTGAGGTTAAAACTCTAAACAGAGCCTCAACATATTGTTGACTCAGGACCAGTGGGATATGCTGTTCCGAGAAGTCAAGGATGAAACCCCCCTCCTTGCCTCTCCGTCCCTCTGTCCCCTGGGCCAGGGTGACCTGTTCACACTAGCTAGTGGTAGGCAGTGTGGGAGAGAGCCAGCAGCCTGGTTGACCCCTCAGCTGCCCTGGACCGTGGCTGAGTGATCTGCCGACATAGCTATGGCCGAGTTCTGTGTAGACCCAATAGCTCTCCTTACCTAGTGTTCCCTAAGGTGTGTTTCTCTCCTCACAGACACCAATGTGGTTCGGTATATCCAGCTGACGGAGATGAAGCTCAGCAGATGCTCCCAGAGAGAGAAGGAAGCCATGTAACCACAACACTCCTCTCGAGTTGCACCTGACCCTGGACTTCCAGGCACCTCCTGGTGGACCGCCTCTCCCTGGGTGCTGGTCCCTTCTCCCCACTTCTTTCATCACCCTCCTCCCATGACTCTTCCCTCTGTAGCCCCTCAACCATCAACTCCTGGTGTGAAAAGAAGGAGAGATGCAAATTTAGAATCTGTTGGGTTGCCCTGGCAATGGAGAGATCCTCTCTTCTAGTAGGTCAGCCACTGAGAGGGACCTAACTTCTTCGGGAACAGCTGGGGAGACTCTCACAGGCCAGGAATGCTGTTGTAACTTTGACTTTAGCCTGTGCTTCTGACAGAGGCAGAGCCTGGGCAGGTGTACCATGCAAAGGCAGCAGGCACGGAGCCCACGGCTGGGTCCTCCTCCCCTTCCTGATGGACCAGAGCATCTTAAGGCAACTGTGACAGATTCAGGGATGAGACAAGCACCAGAAGTGTTGATTAGGCCAGGAGAGAGACCATGAATGCATACACTGGGTTTCCCACCCCCACCCCCAGCAACCTCAGTCCCTGCCTCCCTCCCTTACTTGTTGTCTTGGCTTGTGCTTTCTTCTCTCCCCCTTGGGGAACTGAGACTGCCAGGATTCACATGCCACAGAAACCCACTCGCAGTGCTCTGTGGTGATCACACATACCATTCTCCCATACTCCCGCCCAGCAGGCAGCTGTGACAGCAAAGGGACAAGGGAAAGTGGGCCAAGGGTTGACCACGTAGGTGATGGGGGAGGGAGAGAGGGAGAGATGGCGTCTAGGCAAAAGAGCATAGTATAGACTGGGCGACTGACTGAACAGGGGACTAAGTGTAAGTAAATGAAAGTAAATGAACAGGCAGCAGCTTCTGTCATTGCTGTTGGATGCAGCCCATTACCCCACTTATCCTCCCTCCCCAACTCAGTCAGAGCTCCTTACAGCCAGGCAGGATGGGGCTTCTCCCAGCTCAGTGGCCGTCTGTTCGGTGGCACCTGATGTTGGCTGTTGTCTTTGTGCTTTTAGCGTAGGCTGGGACTGGGGAGACTGCCCAGGGACTTGGCTTTGTGGGACTTGTACAGCCTCTTTTTGATGACATTATCTGGACTCAATATCTAGCTCAGAGAATGCGTTCAACAAATATTTGTTGAATGAATAAATTATGACTGCAGACTGGCTCTCCCGCCTTAAAGCGAATTTTATCGCAGCCTGGTCTCCTGATAGCTAAGCTCTTTACGCTATGCCATGTTGCTTCGGTCAAATACGAAACATTTCCTGAGGGCTTATTGTTTGCCTCTTATTGTGCAATATGCCGTGGGACATAGGATGGGGTCCCAGTCTTCAAGGAGATGGGAGACTTGAGAAATATTCATATGAGATTACTACCAATGACACCTTTAATTTATATGATGCTTTAAATTTTTCAAAGCACTTTCATGTATTTTTCGTGTGATTAGTGAAAGAGACAATATTGTACAAATTAAAATATATACATATGCAATAATGTTAATAGCATTTATTAAATGCACTATCCTCAGATATTTACATGTATAATCTCATTTTTTCATGCAATTACCCTATGAGATACCGTGCCCACTTCATGGGTAAGAAAACTAAAAACCAGAAAGATGAACTATCCCAAGCTTGCATGGCCTTAAATGGAACAGCTAGGATTTGAACCAGGTCTGTCTGACTCCAGAGCTCTAGCTACTAAGTACTTTATAGTTTGTGGCTGCTCTACAAAGTATTATACTGAGCCGTTACAACCATTCAAAAGCAGAACAGTGTGTGTTAAGTTGAAAAGCCTTCAGTATGTCCATGGTGGTACATGAATCGCCTCTTGTATTTAAAATGCTCCAGGCACAAAAAGGTCCTAACACTAGACTCTCTAGTGGCCAGGGCAGTGGCAGGCCAGGGACAGACAGCTGAGACCCAGCTGTTATTTCTGTGTCTTGTTCATTCTCCTTGATGTGGCCAGCAGGCATCCAAACGACGCACCTAGCATTCCTCACCCCATCTCCAGCCTTGGGGAAGAGTCACAGTTATAGGTAGAGATGGAAAGAAAGTACAAAGTTAATTCTGGGTTATTTGTTTCATCAGAGGCTCCACCACTGCAGGTCGAATTCCTGCTGAGGGGCCTAGGAAATGAGTAGCACAGGTTTGTATGCACAGAGCTCCTCAAAGGCTTCCAATAGGAACTGTAAGAAGGTGCTAGAACTATCCAAGGGCCCACAGGTGCTTGCCTATATAGCTCAACCTCTGGAGAAGAGGAAGAGGAAAAAGCTATTATAGCTGCCATGTTCCCCCCACCCCCACCATATCCTCCTCTCTGTCCCCTTCCTCCAAAATGGGTTCACATGACCCCAGTGCAAAACCACCCTGCAGTGTACACAGCGGAAGCAAACAGACAAAACCCCTCCCATTCCCAAGCCTCCAACCCAGAACGTTTATGAGTCGGTGAACTGCTTGTTAGGATCTGGAGGATAAGATGAGGTCAGAGGTGGCCTGCAGAACCAGTTCAAACTGGCAGGGTCTTCCTTGGGTCTTTCCTTCAGGAAGGACTCAGAGTGACTATCCCCAACACGCAGCATGAGAGAGCACTCCCTCGGAGAGTGAGCTGTGGCAGGGCTGGACAGACGGGGATAGGATTGTTGCATTCCTCTCAAGAGAAAGGTTGAAAACCAGAACAGGGTGACGACAGCCTCGTGGAAGCTCACTGTACCAGTCAGGCTGCCTGCTTGTTCGGTGACTCCGATTCACATGCTTACCGGAACTCTATTCACTGTGGCCCAAAGTTAAATGACCCCAAAGGAAAAAGGTGCCTGGGGGTATTGGTTGATGTGTGGAGTGAGTGGTGAATTTTCTGTTCATTTATCCAACAGAGACTTCAGAGAACTGTTAGGTAAAATCAGTTCTGTTCATCTTCCCAAACCTTCAGCTTCCTTCTCCCCTCCCTTCCCCTAGAGAGGAGTTGTCATTTAACTCCACAATGTGTTTGCAGATGTCACTGCTGAACTCAACCTGGGCACCTAAACTTGGATTTGACCTACTGTGTTATCTCCTGCTTGGACTTTTGTGATAGACTCTCTGGGGGAAAAAAAATTATACTTTTTTTGTAATGTTATGAAAGTCTCACATGTGTAATTGTAGAATTTTAGGGGGGGAAATAAAAGACAAATTCCAACCCATAACTCTGACACCCATGACAAACATTTTAATCCTTTTGGATGTATCTTTTGGTTCTTTTTGATATAAATGTGCACATGCACATACACAGTTGTTCTTTTTAATAAAACCGGATCACACTTTATATATATATACTCTTTAATAACTTACTTTTCAAAATGTGTATTTATATTTTAGAATATGTGGTATATACACAGACACAAAATTCAAAAAGTACACAAAATCAAAAACAAAAATAAATCTTAAAAAAAAAAATAGTACACAAAGCTCTATATCGTAAGAAATAACTCTTCCCACCCTGTCTGCCAGCATCTGGTTTCCCTCCCATTACTGTGTATCCTTCCAGAGACATTTACACATTTCAAACATATGTATATATATATATATATATATATATATCCTTTTGTCACACTCAAATGGTAGCATATGGATATACTTTTTTGCACCTTGTGCTACTTCACTTACTACTATGTCATGAACGTAATGTGTTTGTGTGTGTCTCTCAAACGTTTTCAACAGCATCCTCAATTATACAGATAGACCCTCATTTGCTAACCAATCTCCTAATAGTGATTATTGCATTTGTTCCCAATCTTCACTGTAAGTAATGTTGCAACAGACATTCTTGTAGCTACATTTTGCACATATCTATGACTATTTCCTTAGGAGAAGATCCAAGGAGGAAATTGCTTGACTATCTTTAAGAATTTTGATATATGTTGCCAACTGCAGAAAGTTTACACCAAAGCACTCTCCTATTTGCAGCCTTGAGAGTGCCCTGTTCCCTGTACCCTCCCTAATGGGTATTATCACTTATCAAACCTTTACCAATTTGATAGGAAAATACTAGGATGTCCATGTTATTTGAAATTTGCACTTCTTTGATTATTGCTGAGTAACATTTCATATGCTTATGGACCATTTGTACTTCTTTCTTTGTAAATTTTCTATTTATTTGATATTTGTATGTTTACCTTATCAAGATGTAATTTTACTAAGAATATTATTTTTGTCAAGAAACACTGCAAATATGCTTTCGAAGTGCTTTGCTTTCTGATTTTGTTTATGGTGCTTTTCTGACATACATAAATTCTTAATTCTGCAATTAATTTGTTCCTCTGTTGCCAGCTTCTTCTGCCTATGGTTCACCCTCCCATTTCTATCAGAATGGCCCTTCTAAAACACAACCGATTATGCTGCTTCATAGCTTAAAAGTTTTTCCATCACTTTAAAAGCCAAACTCCTTAGCTTAAACACAGAAGGTCTTTCGTGTGATTTCTCCCTGACGCTTCCAGGCTCGCCTGCCGATCTTCACGAGGTACCCTGCATCCCATAGCTGCATAGCTTCTTAGGATTTCCTGACTCCATTGTTCTGGGTCTCTGGGCCCTTTCATGCTGCTCCCTCTGCCTAGCTGGCCATTCCTTACCCCTCCTACCCCCTCTTTGCCTTGCTAACTCTTTTTTTTTTTTAAGATTTGTTTTTATTGGTTTTTGACAGACAGAGACAGAGAGAAGAGGGAGGGCCCAAAGCAGTCTCCATAGTTGACAGCATTAGTTTTCCATATAGTTTCACTCCACAGGTGGACACAGGGCTGCACAGGACAGGAACTGGGCCAGGGTCTCACCCCGGTGAGAACCGAACTGGGGGCACTCCCCAGTTCAGCATATGGGTTCACATGGGCCAGAGCTGGGATTCAATCCCTGGTCTCCGGGGCTTGGGCTGCAAAGCAAGCACTTAACCCGCTGAGCCATCCCAGCTTCACCCTGCTAACTGTTTTGAGACTTTAAGCATCACTACTACAAAGCCTTTCTTGACTCCTTAGTCTGCACTCCTAAAGCAGCATGAGCTTACCTCTGGCTGGCATTTGCTACAGTGAATTGGGATTGCCTATTTATGGTGTCTCCTCCACTACCTGGATGTTTGAGGCAGGCACTTTATTCATCTCTGCAGCCAGAATTTCTAGCACAATGCCTACACATAATAAGTGCTCAACAAATGCTGAGCATTGAGCCTGGAACAAATGAATAATGGATACACTGGCAATGTTACTTGAGCTAAATGCAGGGCTGCATCTGTGTTTCTGAGAACTGAAGAAATCCTGGGAGACTTGGGTTATCAGAGAAGCCACGTGCCCCACTGCCGTGCTTTCCAAAACATCAGAATTGCTTGGAGTAGCTTTTTAAAAATGCATCATCTCAGGCTCTGCTTTACACCCACTGCATCAGACTCACGGGGATAATGCTCAAGATACTATAGGGTTTTTTTTTAATGTCCCAAAGTGTTCCTAATGACCGGCCAGGTTAAAAAGCTGCTGCTGTGGTATACCAGCAGACAAATCAGCCCCAGCCCCACCATTTCAAACCATGTGACCTTTTAGATACATGGAGCTTTGTTTGAATACCAGCTTTGACATCTACTAGCTGTGTGCCTTTGGGCAATTGCTTGACTTGTTAGATCCTTATTAGCCTCACACCTATACATGAGGACATTATATACCCTCTAAAAGGGTGTTGGGAGAATTAAGAAATACCTGCCTCCTTCCTACCTCTGTTCCTAGTACAGATGATGCATGAAATAAACATTCATTTTCTTCCCCCCACCCTCAGCCTCAGTTTGCTCATTTATAGTGGCTACTAATACCTGTATGTTTCTCCTCCATATTCCTGAACTCTAGAAGGAAGAGAGCTTCCAACAGTCCCTCAGATGACTCTGATCAAACAGGACCAGTGCTTGGGCAATGCAGCGGGCAGAAGCCCCACATTACCACGTGCATCCTCCAAGCGTATCAGAGAATCATAGCAGTCAGTTGGAAAAATTCTGATGCTTTCAGAACTTACTGTCCTTTGTCACAGCCAAAGATCAATGCAGTTTTCTTCCTGTGGTTCCACCCAGAGCCCGGCGGCTTCTGGGCTGCAAGGGGAAAGCGACTGACTGACTGTCAGGAAAGAGAGTAGTCCATGCCGGCTCTCTTGCCCAAGCCCTGGTATCCTCATCCCAGGCCTCAGAGCAGCAAAGACAAGACGGCTGTGAGGCCAGAAGAGCTGATCTGCAGCACTTTGACTAAGATGCCCTTCCTTCCCGCTCCCAGTGCCCAGGGCTAGCAGCAGAGACAGGGAAAATGCATTCAGTCCATCAGGCTTGACAGAGTTCAAATTACCGAGTCAGCATGAAAAGTTCCACTCTAAGTGGACTGAAATTGGATTCTATTAAAAACCACACTCACCGAGGCCCTTGGCTATTAATATTTGCTAAGACGTGGTGGGGTCGGGGTGGAGGCAGAGGCCCATGGGAAAGGTTGGAGATCGCAGCTGTGCTGTTGAATTGCTTTTCTGGAAGTGCGCCGACATCTGAAAGCTAGATTTGCTCTGTTTTCAACATCTCACAGAGTATTAGGGCTGGACGGAATCCTGAAGGTCAACAGTTTGACCTCTTGTCTTACAGGTGAGGGATCAAGTCCAGAGATGGTAAGTGATTTACTCAAGGTCACACAACTAGTAAGTAACAAAGCCAGAACCGGTACTCAGATCTGTTTTCTGACAACAAATTTAACCATCTTTCCATTGAATGAACACACACTTACAAAGCACCTCTCTCTCTTTTTTAATATAAAAATTTTAATGCTGTAAAATTATTCTCTTAAAAAGAAATATTAACCTAAAAATAAAAGGCCAAAGTGAGAGGCAACAAGCATTTATTTGAGATCAAAACGAAGCACTGATTCAGGCAGAAACCCATATTGCATTTGATAAGGAGACAAAGGCAAGAGGGTATTTAAGAGAAAGGGAAGAGGAAGAATTCTATCAACAGAAGGAAGGCATTTCTGTTGGTGCAGATAAGCTTATAGAGTGACACTAATTCTAAAGAATGTTTTAAAATTTTAGTACAATAGTCATCAGTCCCATTGTCAAATCTGCTTTCTTGTTATGCTTGCAGACAATTCTTCTGGACAATGTTGCTTTAGGCCCAGCCCACAGGTTATTTTGCTGTTTTAACATTCCAAAAGTTTGAAGCACAAGACATGCAAGAGAGTTCCTTGAGGATGGCAGCTCCAACTCCATTTTAAAGGGGCTCTGTTTATGTGACTTTTATACAGAAAGAAGGAACAAAACAGTCATTTGTTCATTCCCCCACTCAGTATTTATCATTCCAGTCACTTCAGTATAGGTGGTTCAATGGTTAGCAAGGTATTGTCTCTGCTTGACAAGCTTACAGTCTATAAGGAATAAAGAAAAGTAAACAAATCTGTGTGATAAAAACACCAAGGGCACACATCAAAGGAGCATCCATGCCCATTCTGGAGGAGGGAAGATTTTCCTGAGCGGGTGCCAACTGGTGGAGCAGAAGAGGCGAGAGATGAGGACACGTCAGTCCAGAGTCAATGGCAATGCCCAACTAGTGCTTCCCCTAGATACGATGTGACAACATTTGAGATCTTGAGATTAAGAGCTATCTTTTCATATCTTTTTGCTGGTTTTTCATGTCTGAGCTCAGACAGTGTCACCTGTCCTACCCTGGAGACCAAAGGGCTGAGAAGTCATAGAAGATGCTGATGGTTATATCTGATTTAATTCCCTCTGTGTAGAACAGGTACAAGTGGGAACATATGTTACTCTGAGTGCAATCAGAACCTCTTTTTTTTTTTTTTTTTTATCTTTTCACATTTATAGAGAGAAATTCTCTTTTTGTCTTCAGTGCATATTTATTTCTATTTTACTTTTGACAGATAGAGAGAGAGACAGAGACAGAGACAGCTAGAGAACCGAACTGTGGGAACTCCCCAGTTCAGCATGTGGGTCCTGCCTGGGCCGGAGCCGGGATTCGATCCTCGGTCCTCGTGGCCTCAAAGCGAGCGCTCAACCCGCTGAGCCGTCCCGGC
>PVKE010011880.1:0-39359 GCA_004027555.1 Craseonycteris thonglongyai | reverse complement strand
TTATCGCTGAGTAGTATTCCATTGTGTAAATGTACCACAACTTCTTTATCCAGTCATCTGGAACATCTTATTTTAAATGTACTTTTCAGGTTTGCAAGTTATATCCTAAATAGCACCTTATGGAGCAGCTGTGCACAAAGCCACTAGCACTAAGAAAATGGGGTCACAATCATGGAGATGAGGCATTTGCCCCCTTTACATGCACTTAGTCTTATACAGATTGCTCAAAAGTAAATTAACATATACTGGACCCCATTTTATTTAATTTAACTGAATTATAACATTTATTTTTATTTTTATCCATAAAGGATTCAGATATAAGAAAGGATATCAGCTTTATTTTTGAATTTAAAAGTCAAATCTTTGCATATGATTTTAATAGTGATTCACATGGTAGATCAGTTAACAAAATGTTTAATTAAAATCTATTTAACTTTAAAGAGGAAACTTTCCCCTCTGTTTTTATTTTTTTTAAATGTTCATTCAGGCATTAAAATTATTTTTGGTCTTAATTGAAATAATTTTTTGACTCAACTTTCCTGGAAGTAATAAACACTAAGAGTTATTGCTATGTTCTCTCCACTTTTTCTCATTTTATGATAAAGTTAATGGTTCACAAAATGGCTGTTTTAGATTTATTTTATTGTTTGAGAGAAGGTGAGAGAGAGAGAGAGAGAGAGAGAGAGAGAGAGAGAGAGAGAGAGAGAGAGAGAGAGAGAGAGAAAGAGAAGAGAAGAGAAGAGGAGAAGGAGGGAAAGCCCAGCGCAGTCTCCATATTTGTACATTATTAGTTGTTACAAAGAAGGGCTATTTTATGCAGATGTTGAGTATGGATATTGGAAAATAGAAAGATAACATTGGACCCTTTGTGGAGAACCTGCAGCTAGTGTAGTGACAAAGGCTGGTCTTTATTGAGGAACAGATTCTAGGTCACACTATTCAGGTATCCACCAGAACTAAGAGGCTAAAAAGCCAGTGCAAGTGCGAATAACACCCCTTGCACATTTTATACTGACTTTCTGTACATGATAATGGGGAAGGAGAGGAGAAAGCCAGAAAATTCTACAGCAGTGGGATGCTCAATATATAGACCCAAAGATGTTCTTGCAGTGGTGTTAGGCAGAATAATGGCCCTCCCAAAGATGTGCATGTTCTAATCCCTGGAACCTGTGAATGAATACGCTACCTTTCATGGCAAAAGTACCTTTGAAGAAGTGGCTAAGGCTATGTACCTGGAGACGGGAACCTTATCCTGCACCCAACCTATCTGGCTTGGTCACAGAGAGATGCAGTGGAAGATTGGGGAAAGATGCCAAGTGTGAAAGGGACTCACCATTGTTGCCTTTAAAGATGAAGGAAGGGAGCAATGAACTAAGGAATGTGGGTATCCTACGTATCCTTAGAGAGGCCGGGAATGGCCCTCAGTTGACTGCCAGGAAGGAAACAGATCTCAGTTCTAAAACTCCAGCAACTGAATTCTGCCAATAACCTGCAGGTAAAAGGATCCTGCTGCAGAGCCCCCAGAAAGGAACACAGTCCTAACACCTTTACCGCAGCCCGATGAGACCCATATCAGACATCTGACCTGCAAAACTATAAGTTACTAGATCTGTGGTACGGTAATTTTTTAGATCAGTGGTAGGGAATGAATACAAATGTTATGGATTGAATAAAAAAGATCAAGAGAGGAGCTTCATTTAGATAGGCCAGTTTCAGCACTTGGAACGACCTGCAATATGGAGTAAGGCAAAGCTATATTTGTTTTTACAGTTTGAAAACAGCCATTACTGACAACTCAGGCAAACACCCAGGTCAGTTAAAATAATAAATGAAGGACACATCTTTGCAAGAGTCAGACTTGTGTATTGTAGAATATAGCTTTTCCATTTTCAGACGGAACTAGGAGATAGGAGGTATATCTTTTCTGTTGAGATATTAAAAAATAATTTCCAAATTATTTTAGTGAACTATTTCTTTTCTTGTTTCTTGGTAAATGTCATATGTAAATGTATCAGTTGCAACACTCAAACTTCTTATAACAATTAATCATTTGTCATGGAAAAATGATGTGCCCAGCAAGTAGATCAAGTTTTGTACCAACCTCTTTGCTTTTCCTTTGCAGTTAAGTGAATCTTCTGTAAAATCAGTGCTCGTGTATAATTTTTTTTTTAACAGAGAGAGATAGAGACAGAGAAACAGAGAGAAGGGGGAGGCCCAGAGCAGTCTTCGTAGTTGTACGTCATCAGTTTTCAACATGGTTTTGGTCCACACAGGTGGATGGGGGCTGTGCAGGGAGGGAACAGGGCTGGGGGCCTCCCGCATGGGGGGCATGACCTGGTGAGCTGAGGGCTGAACTGGGGGTGGGGTGGGGGGGGCTCTCCACACGTGGGAAGCTCACCCTGGCAAGAAGCGAACTGGGGGCCTCCCACATGGGAAGCACACCCCAGTTCAGCATATGGGTCTGCATGGTCCAGGGCCAGGACTCGATCCTTGGACCCTGGGCCTGCAAAACAAGCACTTAACCCTCAGAGCCATCTCGGCTTCCCTGTGTGTAGTCTTTTTAGCTTATTTACTCTTAGTTTGGCATCTTTCCTTTGTCCTGGCCCTCTTCTTGGTGCTTCTGAGTAACACCTAGTTGTTCATTAGGACCCTGTGTTGAGGATCCTTCTGAGCAAACAGAACCATATCCAGGTACGCTCAGGCTTGCAGAGAGGTAACGTGGAGGCAAAGAGGCATTCTCATTGGCTGTGCCTGGATCATTGTTAAGTTTAAATTGTATTGTAATTTCACTTGTTCAAAATATTTTTTATCTTTTTCAGAATTCAAATTGCTCTGAAGGCAATATCTACAAGTTCATACCAATTATATATATACAAACAGGTCTATTGAAGTTCATCCTGCATTGGTCTAGCCTCCTTAGGAGGCACACGTTATGTTTGTGTCTATGTGTTGTGTGGGCTGGTATGTAAGCTAGCCAGATCTTTATCTCCTTAGGCCCAAGCAGAGCATCTATGACTGTTATAGACTGAATTGTATTCCCCCCTGCAACCCCAATTCATATGTTGAAGCCCTAACTACCAATGTGACTATATTTGGAGACAGAGCCTGTATGGTGGTAAATAAGGTTAAGTGAGTGTGTAAGAGTGGGGTCCTATATAACAGAACTAGTATCCTTATAAGAAGAAGAAGAGACACCAGAGATCTCTCGTTCTTGCCGTGTTCACAGAGGAAAGACCATGGGAGGATACAGCAAGAAGGAGGTTGTCTACAGGGTTAGGAAGAGGAATCTCACTGGAAACCAAGGTTACCAGCACCTTGATCATGGACTTTTAGCTTCCAGAATTGTGAGAATTAAGAAAATAATTTTTTTTTTGTTTAAGTCACCCAATCTGTGGTATTTTGTTACAGAAACCTTAGCAGATTAATACAAGACCACTTCCAGGAGTCTACATTTTATCCTGGGAAGTCCTTGAAGCAAATTAAGCCTTGAGGCAAATTAAGCCTTGAGACATGTGGCATCGTCCATTTTACATTTGAAAGCAAGTATCTCTTGCTATTGTGTAAACAGTGACATAAAAGGAGGGCAAGAATGAAAGAGGAAATGCAGCTGATAGCCTACTGTAGTGGTCTATGTCAATGACATTTTTCAACATTTGACTCTAAAGCAAAAATGCCAACTCTAAATTGTACAGTTTATAATATATTCTAATTATACGATTTATACCATATGAAGATAGAATATGCATCACAATATAGCACAAGGAGTGAAGATTTGGGGTTAAAGGATTATACTGTTGAAAATTCATACATTTTATATAAGGTGGTATACAATGTTAAATGAATAGTGATAATTTTATTATTCATAATGTAACTTCTGAGTTAACATGAAAAAGATGCAAAGATATGTAGCTAAAAAGCCAATAGAGGAATTTAAATACAAGTGATATTTCATTAACTCAAATTAAGGCAGAAAAGAAGGAGTAGAGAGAAGAGAAACAGATGGGACAATTAGAAATCAAACAGGAAAATGGTGAATCAAAAATTAAGGTATATCTAATACTATATTCAATGTAAGTGGAATAAATATGCCAGTTAAATGATGGAGCTTCAATCCTATCTATAGAAACATACTTTATAAAAACAGATAAAGAGTGACAGCCAGAGGATGGGAAAAGATATGTCATGTAAACAGTAAACATGAGAAAGATGTAATGGTTACATTAATAATAGACAAAATAGACCTCAAGACAAAAATATTGATTAAAGAGGGACATTTTATAATGAAAATTGTCAACTCATTGCAAAGACATAGCAATTACTAATACATATGTGCCTAATAATAGAGCTTCAAATTATATGAATAATTTAATAGACAAAATTATAGGGAAAATAGACAGTTACACAATCAGAGTTGGAGATATTAACATGTCCTGTCAGTAGTTAATACAAATAGACAAAAACTCAATGAAGAACAGAAGATATGAAGAGTACTATCCACCGCCTTGATCTAATTGATGTTTATAAAACACAACATTCTGTAACTAGACTATACATTCTTTTCAAGTGGCTTGGAATTTTCAAGATACATGCTGAGCCATAAAACAAATCTGAAGAAGTATAAGTTGATACTACTATTTAGAAGGATCTATTAAAGCTAAACTTATGCCTACCCTATGGACCAGCAAACCTATTCATAGGTATATAGCACAGAGAACTGAATTCACCAAAAAATAAATATGTGATTGTCTGCAGCAGCTTTATTCCTAGCACTCCAATTCTAGAAAGCGAAATGCCCATCAACAGGAGAATGGAGACATTGTGGTATACTCATAAAAGAATATGACACAGGGAAAGAAAACTTTTGCTACACAGGACAACATGGATGAATCTAGTAGGTATGCAGTAAAGCTCAAGAATACAGTCGTACATCTAGTCACACTGTATTATTCCATTTATGTGAAGTTCAAGAACAGGCAAAACTAATCAGCAGACCCCAAGTTAAAACAACTGAATAGTCTGGTTTAAGAGGCTCAGCTTTCATCCAGCAAAACCAACTTTATAAACAACACAAGTCATAAGGACCTCAGTTTTCCAGTCAACGTTCCTAGGAGTTCCCAGATGATCCCCAAAGTAGAACTGTTAGATTACCGTGTTCACCTCCAGCAATGCATTATTTCCAAATCTGATGACAGATTGTGTGCTTCTATGGATAGAAGCTTGTAAACAGGTAAACTATGTACCAATTATATAAAGAGATTTTCTTGATAAAATTATCGATTAAATTAATCCTGCAATGAGATCTTTTATTGACCTTAAAAATACATTTTTTAAAGAACATTTTAGAAGCAATTACCACAAACTGATACACTGATGAATCTTTGAAGTGCAGACTTTGATAGGCAAAACTTTCCAGCCAGTTGAAGTTATTGTGAACTTGTGAACAAATGTTTTTCTTTGAAAGCATTTCTTACTTTTCATGTTTTCTTCTGTTAGTTGCCCCTTTGGACTTTCCTCCCTGTTATTCCAAGTATGTCTAGCAGGAGACATTTCTTCACATCAGCCTAGACAGGCTTGGGCAGCCTAGCATAAAAACTTTTGATAGAAAGGGATTATACATTATGATTTACCTTAGCTCTAGGGACATCAACTAAGTCTCATATGTACAGACATGTATTAGTAACATGTGTTAGTATTTAATAAGTAGTGGAGTCAGTCCTGAATTTAAACACTGACTTTAGCTCTCAGCAGCTGTGCAATGTTTGGCAAGTTACTAAAACTCTCTGAGCTTCAGTTTCCTTATCTATAAATTTAACTAATAATCATTGCCTCATAGGGCTGTGAGGTTAAACATCCAGATTGTTGTCAGCCTGTGAGGTTAAACATCTAGAATGTTGTCAGGCATCTTGGTATTGTTTTATGATGATGCTAATGCTGCTGCTGCTCCTGATGACATTAAACTTAGTGAAATTATGACTTCCTCCCTCCATAAATATAGGCACAAACATCACTACACAGTTATGTACAACTAAATGAGTTCTGCTTCTTACTTTCTGGATAATGGGGCTTATCAATTCTTCATAAAGCACTTTGAATTCTGCAGCTAACACTCTAAAGAAGTCTAATGACTAAATAAAATTTAAATGCCATTAGTACTTTACATAATTATCACAAAGTGCCAGAGGGGTATTTGAAAAATAAATAAATTGAGTCAGCTATTTTGTTCTCTTTAAGATTTCTATCAAGATGTTAATAGACACAAAACCAGTAAAAATACTTTACAAAATATATTTTTGTTTCAACTTTTTAAAATCCCACATTGCTTAACTCAGGAGGATGTGACTGTAAGAGTTTCAGAGTAGTTTATTAGCTTTTAGAATGAGTCAGCTTGGTGAATTACTTAATTACATTCAAATTTGATGCTATCAACATTCTGCGCAATCAGTGTAGAATAGTTCACGTGTGGTGTGTGTACACTATAGTTTAATCTGATATTCTTAATGTCTGGGGAATTTAGGGACCATTGTAAAAATAACTGATATGAAAACTCAAAGATTTTTTTCTTCTTAAATAAAAATATTACTCTTATACAGTGTATGTTGAGGAGCTGGGAGAGCATACAGGGGATTACTGTCCAATAATGAAATGATTAATATATATTGTTATTAATTCTTCATTATTATTATCAGTGAAAGAAAAGATGAGATGACAAAAGAAAATGATATGAAATGCATAGTTCTCTTTGAAACAAGCAGGACTTTGATTCAAATGAAATAAGTGCTGCAGTTTATTATTATTTAATCTGTGCAAGAGACTACTTTAAATATTTTATATATATTATGTGATTTAATCCTTCAATGCCCCTATGAGAAGATGCTCAAAGGAAAATAACATAATTTTTCATCAACAAATATTTATTGACTACTTACAATGTGCCAGGCATCATGCAAGACATTGGGAATTCAACAATGGCTAAGATATGTTTTCTGGTTTCTGCAGTCTCACAGAGAGTAGGTATCACCAACATATAAGTGGAAAAATATAGTTTGTATATGTGCTGCCAAAGTAAGCCTGGAAAAATATAGTTTGTAATAAGGAGGGAAAGTAAGAATAAAGGAATGTTGGTACTGATTTCTAAGCATAATTGATTTGTAGATAGGCATTCTTAAAACAATCACTCTATTGGAATTAGAAGATTTAGAATTGCACGATTTCCCAGGATTCAGGGGTTATAGGGCAGGGATGACTCAAACCCCATTCACGATGGAAGATTTAGTGAACATGTGCCCTCACATCTGGGCAGGGCATTGTGCCCACATGTAGGGTGCACACCCAGGTCCGAGGGAGAGGGATCTGAAGGATGAGGTCCTGGATGGGTACCTGACGCCTTTTCTCACAGATTCCACTCCAGTTCCACCCAGTGCACGTGAGGAGCCTGGAGGGGTGTGCTTCTGGTCGTGAGATTTCCTGAGATGTCCTGAACGAGGACAGGTGGCGGGGGTTTAATTGCCTGGAGTGCTAGCTCAGCAGCGTGCTCTGCCAGCAGATAGGGCTGCCGATCCCAGGGAAGAGTCGTGCGCTTCTTGTGGCCTCTGCTGCTGCTTCTGGTCCTTGGGGTGGGCTTCTGCATTGTTTAAATCTGCACGGAGTTAGAGAGCAACTGGCTTGCAGGCCTGAATGACAACATCTCTCTGTGTCTTGGGGTGAGGGTGGGCACCTAGATCCTAATAGCTCCAGAGATTCATCTTGCCATTCAGCATAGGTAGCAGCTTGCTGCTGTGACTGTATGGCAAAAGCTGTTGAGTTGTTTACTGTCCCCAGGTTTGCTAGTGGCCCAGACACCCTTGCAGCCTATACAAATAATGTAGGAATTATAACCATGAGCATGCAGGGGTCAGTGTAATTCTTGTAAGACAGTGGATTTCAGTCTCCAGATGTATATTAGAACTTCTAAAAATACCTGTGCCTGGAAGCTATGCAGACCATAACATCAGCATAGCTGTGACTTGGCCAGGTATCTGTATATCTTAAAATTTTCTCATGTGCTACTAATAATTTATATGACCAGGGTTATAAATGACTACTTTAATATGACTCAGGATGAATATACTCAATAGTTAAAAGAGGTGATTAATTCTGATGGAAAAACAATGGAGAAATAACATGGAGCATTGATACAGAAAAAGAGAGTTAAACTTTTAAGGAGCTGAAATGAAACAACAAACACAAAAGAAACCCCTACTTTCTGAAAGAATATTTTTCTAGACTTCATAATTCAGTAAAAATTAAAAGTACAGATTACTGGTGAGATCCCAGTTATTATCTTGGAAAACCAAATAGAATAAGTAGCTTACAAGACAGACAAATTAAAAAAAAATGAGGGGAAGCTGGGATGGCTCACAGGGTTAAGCGCTTGCTTTGCAGCCCTGGGGACCTAGGATTGAGTCCTGGCCCCGGCCCATGCGGACCCATATGCTGGATTGCGGTGTGCTTCCGATGCAGGAGGCCCCCAGTTTGGTTCTTGCCCCCTGGTTTAGCTTCTGGCTCGAGGGGGCGTGCCTCCCATGCTGGAGGCCCCCAGCCCAGTTCCCACTCTGTGTGGCCCCCGCTCACCTGTGTGGAACAAAACCATGTCGAAAATTGATGAAGCTCAACCAAGGAGACTGCTCTGGGCCCTCCCCCTTCCCTCTGTCTCTCTCTGTCTCTGTCAAAAACAAACAAACAAACAAAAATGAAAATCAGAAGCAAAGGATAATTGACTGATAAGTAAGAGGGAAGAAGACTATTTGGGGATAGATAACAATGAAAGAATAAAACCTTTTCCTGAGTGGAAGAATGACTTAAATCTAAAATTTAAAAAGCTTCCAAATTGCAATGAAATGAAAGGTTCTATAATAAATATCAAGTAGGCAATAGAAGAACAACATACAATTGATTATTTAGTTAAAAGTCAAACTCTAAGGATCATACACGTAGCCAAGGGATCATCCTTTCCTTAGGAAAAAAAATATTTTTGAGAATACAGGATTCAGTTGACATGATACCTATCTATCCCATATAAGAAATTATTCAAGTATAATAGAAAAGGTTTGAGTCACCTAGGAGGGTGAGAATAATATAAATATTATATGTGGGTGGTTGACCAAGTGGAAACTGCTAGTAAAAACATTCTAGTATTTTTATTTGATGCCAAAGAAATACAATAGGCAAATAAATGGTCTTGTTTGGCAGCACAACTACTTAATCTAGATTCTTTAAAGAGTAACACAGGTTTCATCCTAACTATTAGGAATGGGTAGGGAACCAGTAATAACACTAAGTATGGTCATCTTTCCAAAGTAATGGTGTGAGGAATAACATAAAAAAACAAACAAACAACAAAGGAATAAACTTGTCAGAAAGAGTAAAAATGAGAATAAAACAAACAATAAAAAGTGATAAAGAGACCAAATGAGATTAAAGTATAAGAATAAAACCAAGTATATAAATTATCACAAAACAAAAAAATTGAATTTTTATAACATAAGTCAGAGACTCATAGGTTAAATTTCAAAGCACATAAAGAAGATAGAATAGTGTACAATCAAGACAGTACTATCATTATGCTTAAATGCACCAAGCATATGACAAAGCTTTAAAAAATGAGAATGACTTGGACTAGGTATAATTATACTAGTATATTTTAATATAACTTGCTAGAAAAATATTAGTGATCAATTCAATAAAAAAGCTAGGCTACCTTGCATTTTACTTATGTAATTAAAAGTTCAAAGCAATGTGTATTAAAGAGCAAATATTTTATTTATTTATTTTTGGTTCACAGACATGTACAATTATAAAGCATGCATAAGACCATAACATAATAAAAATTTAGGGATTTTTGACAGATGCATTTCTAATTGTGGCCAATAAAACTAGAAACCAACAGTACAATTACTGTAAGATCGTAACTACTTGTAATTACAAACACAAGTCCTTAATTAAAGAAGAAATTTAAAATATCAAATTATCTATATAAGCAAATACCAAAAGATCAACTTACATTATAGCCTATATGACAACCATTGCTTTATTCAAAGAAAATTATTACTAAAATAAAGCTTCACAGTAAATATAATGACTAACTTAAGAAACTAGAAAAAGGATAGTACGCATACTGAAAGAATAAAGATAATAATTGATGAGATAAAGATAAAATTAAATAAATAGAAAGTATATTGTCAAAAGAATAAATATACCCCAAAATGTAGGCCTTTAGAAAACAAAATACCTGGTGTATTTGATTATGGAAAATATGAAAGATAAATATATATAGTAATTAGAAAAGCATAATTGACAATACCACAAACACTGAAAAAATAAACAATTTACAAGAGAATATTGTATGTTTTTCTGAGGGTCATATTTTATTGGTAACATGTTTCTTGCTTATTTCAGTATTCTGAGTATATATTTGTTTCACCAACAGTCTTTCGCATTTTTGCAAGAACTTAACCTCCATCACTGTTGGTAGTTTCATTTAGGTCTGACAGCTTTCTTCATAGGACTAAAGTTCTCATAATTGTAGTCATACCACCTTCGTCTTTCAAACAGTACTGCCTTTTGGCAATAGAGGAAGGTTTTTTATTATGAACACCTACAGTCAGTGTCTAGCTTGATACTTCAAGGAGTAATTTGCCTATTTGTATCTTTATTTATCTGTTGATTTGTTTTCCTGAACCAAAACAGCATGCACCAAGAAACTCTCTTGTGATTTCTATGGCACCAGCTAGACACAAGAAGAGCACTCTCTGGAGTGACTGTGTTGTTCCTAATACTCAGCATTGTGGGGCAGTTCAATATCAAGTTTTCACACCATTGCCACCATTGAACTGGTTATATCGAGCTGGTTGAAATTTGTCCTATTATAACAGGAATACATTTCATTACATTTCATGGACACTGTATTATCCCTGAAAATGCATTAAGGATCTTCTTTGTAGTCATTGACACTTTAACAACAACTACATAGACATGTATTACTTTTTAAATATAAAAACCAGGATCTCACCATTGAGAGAATGATTGGAAATGGTGATGGTAACTCTGGGTTGGGCATGACTTTAAAATTGAAATAGAAAATTCTCTAGAGTTAAAGCACAGGACCTTTGAATTAAACTGGGCAAAACATCTGCTGATAAAAATGCCCAATATTGGGTATCATTTAAAAATTGCCATTTTGGTATATTGGAAAATATAGTTTTAAATTTCCCCTATATTTCCCCACTTAACTTCAACTACCTAGGCCTCCCTCTAGTGCTGGAACCAGGTTTTTTGATTTAAAAAATAGGTACAAACCTCCTTTTCATTGGCTTCTCCACATATACCCAAAGCAAACTTTAATAAGTGCTTTGGCATGTGTTGATAAACAAAAGAAAGACAATGTCTGGTAGCGTCAACATTTTCTAAATAAAGTGTGATTTACTTCTACTTTCTCTACAGTTTGACTAACAGATATTATTTGTATTCTATTAAGATTATAATACTGACTTTGTTTAAGAATATTATAACCCAGACTGTTTCTGCTTCTCAAGGTAGAGCTCAAATTTTCTTTAAAACAGAAATAACTTTTATGATCATGTATTTTAGTATTTTTGTTCTGCAAGACATATTAACAATTGAATCTTTGTATTTTTTTCTATTCCCCCAAAGCAAGAAATTCAAACAGTTTAGGTAAAATGAGTAAACAATAGAGTACATAATTCTTGTTCATCTGTTGTAGTTGTATTCTAAGTTAAACTATGTGCTTGGATTTTGTATTATCGTCTGTGTATTTACTCTTACATAGTTACAGAGAGACAAGCTTTGTTCTGTTGAAAATTCTTGAGTTTGTAACTTAAACCTTGAGTTTTGACAGATAAAATTATCTGAATTACTATAATGCACTTATCACAAAGCTCTATTTCCCTGTGCAGTAAAATGAAAATGATACAAAAGATATTTATTATTTAAGAAATGATGTATCAAACAAGAAAAATATATAAACGAATACATATATTTTTCAGGTACTTAAATGAAATATAAATACTAAGCTGAAATGTTTGATAGTCAAAGTAGCAATTTATAATGAGTAAATGATAATGTCATAAAATTTACTCTTACTTTACATCACTAAAGTCCATTTAGCTTGATCTTAAATTCTCTGTAAAGGTTTGTAATTCTTTAAGCTGTTCTTGTCTCATATTGATCCTTCCCTAGGAAAGGGAATTAGGTTGTTTAGTATCTTTGTAAAATTGTCATACATTTTTGTATTTTTTCTTCAAAGCAATAGTAATGATAGTTTATAAAATACTTTCATGTACATGTAATCCTGGGGATTATTGTTCTGATTTAATGACTTGATAAGAACATACATCTATCCAATAATAGAGCTGGAAACTCTGAGGAACTGCTTTGGGGTTTAGGATACAAAGCATGTAAAATTTCATATTTTCATGGATAAAATAGATAAGCTGTCACAAGAGTGATTATGTGCACGTGAGAATGTTTTTATTTCTATCATTGCCTTTCATTCCTGGCAGCAACTTGTTCTTCTTCAGTTCTTAGAAATATTGTTTACTTTTTGACCCAGTTGTCCTTTCTTTGTGTTTGCCTGGCAGAATTCCATCCATGTTTTAGTCTAATTGCCCATCTTATTTAAACCTACACTTAAGTTGCCCAACACTGCTGGCCACAGATGATAATACTAATCAGTTCATAGTCTTATCCTTACCAAAGGTGAACAACTGTATCATGGAAATCTAAATTGACAAATGAAATAGCTCCACAGACTATGTCTATGAATATAATTGTCTAGGGAAAGATTCTAAAGTCCTGATGTTTCATTACTTGAGCATATTTTTGTAAAATGAAAATTCATTAATTGCTATCAGATGGTAATTAGAAAGAAAATCAACTGTTTAAAATGATCTCATCAATTTATTTTATCTGCTATTTTAAACATATATATATATTTACTGACTCATTTAAATATAAATACATATGTTTATGTGTATGATTTTGCTAAACTCATTATGCAGTAAATTTTTCTAAAATTATTGTAATATTTTTATAAATGTGTTTTAAATTTTTTACCATAAGCATACATCTCAAATGTTATAAAGGTAATTTATGTAATTACTTATAAAAAAATGAAGAGACTATACATTGCATTTCTTTTAAAAATAGTGTAAATGTCTTTATATCAACTGTGAAGTGCCAAAGTTCAGGTGACCAAAAGTCTTGTATAGATTTAAGCCATTACCTTTACCACTGCTCTTTAATTTTTCATATGGATTTCTGTTACTATCTAGTGTCCTTTCATTTCAGTCTGAAGAACTTAATGTAATAGTTCTTGTATGACAGAGCTGCTAGCAATGAACTCTCAGATTTATTTATCAGGGAATGTCGTAGGCATACCTTCAACACCCAGTAGGCACTTTATAATGCTGCTTAGCCTTCACTGCTAGTTTGTGCAAAGCCTGTAGGTTAGCCAGGAGTGAGACCATAGGATATTCACAGGTCTTTCTGGATTGAGCATGTGCAGATCTCTGGACATGAGCATAGAACTATATATGTGTATGGCTTTCTAGATTTCCAGGAATATGTTGGAGGTTTTAAGTCTTTTTTATGGCTATTATTCCCCAGCTATTCCCTTTAAATTTAATGATTAGCCTATTTTTTGTCTGAACTGTTATCCATTACCCCAAGCATCTGTGAAGTTAAACGATTGTCTTTAATTGTTTTTGAACAATCTCTTCACTCCCAATCTCCTCTCCCAAAGAGTTTTTTTGCACTGAGTGAGCTGAGTCAGTGCTATAGATGGAATATGTTGAAACCTAATTCATATGTTGAAACCTAAGCTCCAAAAAGTGTGGTATTTGGAAGTGGGGCCTTTGAGAGGTGATTAGGTCATAAGAGTGGAGCCCTTATGAATGGGATTAGTGCTCCCATAAAAGAAATACTAGAGAACTCTCACTCCTACTCTGTGAAGACATAGCAAAAAACCTGTGTGTGGTATGTGAACAAGGAGGTGGACTCTCACCAGTAACCAATCTGCTTGTGCCTTGATCTTGGACTTCCCAGTCTCTAGAACCCTGGGAAATAAATGTTTGTTGTTTAAGCCACCCACTCTATGGTATTTTTGTTATAGAGCCTGGATGGATTAAGAGATTCAGTTAAATACAGACAGTTTTGCAAACGGAATTTCCCAGGGAACTACCAGACTGGTTGAATAATGAAAATGGTCTTGAATTGGGCTTTGAAGGAGGTTTAATCCACTTCTTTCTTCTCCAATGACTGAGAAGCTATTGCTTTTCACATGATTGTGAAGCTGTTGTTTTCAAGGATACATGTCATTGAACTGGCATTGAGGGAAAGGGTATAGGGCAAGTTAAAAATGCCACAAATTTCTCTGTTTTTCCTGAGATTTAGCAGTTTCTCTTCAGTAAACACTTTCCAGATTGTTGCAAGCCATTGGTGAATTTCAGAGTTCTGAAATATTGATTCTGACCTTCAAACAAAACAAAACAACAAGTTTTTCATATTTTTTATGGAGGAAAGGCTTTTTGTATGTTTTTACTCTGTCATTTTCATTGACATCATCTACCCAGTTCCTCTTTGTTTCTTATTTTGATCAAAGTGAGATGGCTATATTAAATATATCCAGTTTTATATAAATACAATATAAAAAATGTACCAGTCAGTGGCTGGTAAAAGGGATTTTGCCCATCTTTTGTTCCCTAATATATGTACCGTCCACACAATTTCTCCACTGAGGACATACATACCCATGATAACTTTACACTATATTAATGGTGGTTATTGGTATTAAAACAAATAAGTAAAAAAAGTCTTAAAAAGAAACCCTGTAACAAATAAGCAGCATATAAACAAATAACAATAACCACCAAAAACAGGGAAAAGGTTAAAATCAAGTGTGGCTAATCTGTTGACTTTTTAAAATGGGATTACATAGTTGGTACCATAGTTAATAAAGCACTAGTGTCAATATCTGGCATCCTTGAGTGGTAATCTGAGGTCTGTAGATGTTTCATTTGCCTGATTCTGTGTTTCCTAATCTGTAAAACAATACCATAGACCTCCCAGGATTTCTCTGAGTATTGGCTACAGCATAAATGTGTGCATGTCATATGACAGAGATTCAATCCAAAGCAGCTATCATCAATATAAATGATATTAATTAATAATAACTTGTTATCATGTCATTTACATGCCATGCCTCACAGGGACATACTGAGCATACTTGCCCAAACTAAGTTTAAAACTCAGAGATGATTTCTTATGTGTTTTGTCCTTTAATATATGTATAGATTGCATAGGTTTTTGGGAGTTCCTATTTGGGGATAATATTAAATGGAAAACAAATGTTTCATGATTGTACTCTTACTGCATTTAAACATGTGAGTATGAGGTGGATAGGGAGGGTGGGTGTGACTTGTGAGTGATATTGTAATGGGTCCCATGCATCCTAACATACAGGAAATGGGTGGTGGGGGCCCAGGGTTCAATGGTTAAGCTAAATCATGAAGAGGAAAAGAATAATATAGGATAGGTAAATTGAGGACAAGGAAGAGAGAAGAATGAGAAAAGTGAGAGGAGAGAGCTGATCATATGTTGGAGGACAGAGTGGGTAAGCTAAAGAAGTAAAGAGAATTTGATGGTTCATTGAGAAAATAAGAAGTGAAGTAGGGAAACTAAGATTTCTGGTGGAAGGGAGAAGGTAAAATTGCTTGTATCTCTGGCTTCATTGTTGAATGTACTCTTATTTCTTCTCTCAATTTAAATTGAACTTTTCCATTCCCTTTAGAGATGGCAGAGTAACCATAGCAAAAGGATTGTAAACATATGGTGTGTGTTAATGTGATCATTTGCTTCCTCATTATGGATTTAGTCTGACCATTAACATCCAACTGCCTAATTTCCCAATAACCATTGAAAAATTAGAGCTGCATCATTGCCACCCTACTATCTACCATAATAATTTTGTCATATCTAAAAGCATTTAATTTTTGCAAAGTGATACAAATCAATTGCCTTTTGTATTATTTTATCTTCTGGCCTATATTGATTTATTTGTGAATTATGTATTGTATAAAATAAAAATCACAAATTTAACAATCTTTTACATTAAAATAAATTACAGTTATATTATCTAATTTTTAGGATTTTTTTTCTCTATGAGATCAATATTTGTTTGTTCTTTATATATTTACATCCATATTAAAGCTATTAAAAGTTATCACCCACACTACAGTACATGGTAAAATACCCAGGTCTTTTCATACTTTGTTTAAACTGCTTTCACAAACCACCAAAAATAAATTCTTACTGTGTGCACAGGCATATTTCATTATTCAGTGGGAAGAAATTCCTTTGAAGCTTAAGACTTTTGTGTGCTTCTGGTTATAGAAGGATATGTGACCTTTGGCGATGTCCACATTGGATAAAAACACATTAGGAAGTACACATGTGCACACACATTTACATTCACATGCCTACACACTAGATCATATATTCATTTTCTGTCTCTCTCACATACACACAATCACCAGTTCACAAACTCACACACTCAATTGTACACATCCACACAGATGCTCTATATGTTGTATAAGTATAGATAATTATTTAAGGTGCATTGTGGTTTTTCTATTTGATTTGGAACATGAAGTTATTTTTTTACACTGTAGTATTTTCACTAATAATGAGGGGTAAACATGCTGAGATTTAGCTGCCTTTCAATTTAGACATGAAAAACAGAACTATATACGCATTTAATTTTGAAATATACTAAATGCTTCTATTAAATACCAACCCTTAATTTTCTCTTTAGGTATTTGATTAAATCTTAAAAGCATGTGGAGCAGAAATGTACATATAAAGTTATAACTTTAACCTTTCCCTTAAAGACATGGCCATTTACAAATTTCCAAAAAAGAGAGTAGTCATCAATTAAATATAGTTCTCATTAGGATTATAGTTAAAAGCACAATGATTCTACCTGATGCCTTTCTTTTTACCAGTTTTTCCTATGTAGTAGGTTTTTATTTCATGAACATTCACCCCACATCCAATCCAAACATGTATACGGTGTGTTCCAATCGTAACTATCCCAAGACAGCTGAATACAACTGTACAGGTTATCAGCTGGACAACTGTATTTGGTGGCTATGCCCATTTAGCCTTGCATACTCCCTTCATCTTCATTTTGAGTAAACAAGTCTACAAATGTAAAATTATATATAAAAATAGCATCAGCCCCATCTTGGCCTCTTTGTTAATGAGGGGTCTGAATAGGACCAGCAAACTGTGATGTTTCTTCTCATTTTGCACCCAGGCCACTGAAACTTGGCTGAAGAAAAGAGCTCATGAAAACAACCCATTTTGTATAACCGCCATTTGGGAATATCAGAACTTGAACTTCAAAGAACTCTAAACTTAATTCATCAGTCTCCCATTCCCCAAAATATCCTTTTGGAGATAAGAAAATAGAAGCCCATAGAAGGAAAACAACTTGCCCAAGATCACAATAATGGTTTGTGTTAAATCCAAGACTATAATAATAATAGTCTTTTAGTTCCTAATTCACAGTGTCTTCCATTACTCCTTAAGGATTGTTGGTCACCCATTACTTGAATGATTGACCTAAGGCTTCTTTCCCATTGTCTAAATTGTGAAGGCCTGAATAGGGGGGAAGTCTAGCATGCGCGTTCTGTAGAACCTACGTTTTCTTTCCTCCAAGCTCTTGTCTCATGTTGATTGGTTTGTGCCTAATGTGAGTGATTTCATCTGTACCCAGGCCTGAAGGCCTACATATCAGATTCCTATTATTTTTAATTACTTGTTAGAAGAAGCCTTTGAAATTGTGTCCAGAAGCTTTTCTGTTATCCTATTTTAGATTCTTAAAAGTGGACATCATGAAAAGGGCTTTTCCAGTTTCAAAAGTATGCAAATGATATTATTGCCCCCATATAAATGTGAGTTAAGATCCTGGCTCATACAGTATATTTAATTCACTCCAGTTTTTAGAAGGTAGTACATGCTCAATATTTTTCAAATTGGTATAGACTTTATAAATAATTTTATTGTAACAAGTATGTTGGTTTGAGACTTTCAAGTAGAAGGATTATTTGTGCCCATGGTAATCTCCACAAAGGAAGTTGTCAACGTGTTAGCTGACTAAATTCCAACCAGTGTAGTGGTGGAGCAATGAAGTAGCCTTGATTTGATCTGTTGTTCTCCTTGTGGACTCTTTGTAGGTATGGAGGATGTCTGGTGGTTTAGAAGATTTTTATGAAGATATGTATATTGTGAACTAGACAAATTAATAATTTTTATTTATAGTAGGAGTTTGGTTTTAATTTAATTATACAGGTAGCTTTTTTATACCTGTTTGATTTTTTTCTTCTATTTTTTATTTGGTAAGCTATAGGATGTGGAAAGGAGCTAGAAAAATTCCTTAGATTAAACACAATTGCAAGGTAGTTGCTTCCTTCCCTGTGAATTTACTGTTAATCCTTTTAGTCAATAATCTCTTCAATTGAATATATAGCACAATTCTCCTAGTTGAGAATGCCAAATATCATTTCAAAGTGATTGAAAACCTGGTGATAAAATATTTCCAATAATGTTCTCATTTTATGATTATATCCTTGGATGATTTCTTAAAGATGAAGAAGCAATAATCATGTGTGGACATTTAATATTAAGTATTTAGAGACTTTAATAACTTGAGATTAACATTTATAAAACTTTTATGGATAACAAAGCTAACATTTAATGAAAATATCTCATTATGTTAGTATTATTAGATTGACTGATATAATAGTAAAATATAAATTATGCATTTTCTCATTGATCCTTGACAAGTTTTTATATGAAAACATGACTGATGGAATGGATACTTGTAGACTTTGGATTTGTTCCAATATGAGTTTTGATAGAGGCTTTGAGACTTATTAGAAGTGAGAGCTTCAGAAAGCTATTATAATTGCAGTCTGAAATTTTCCTTACCATAGTAAATGATAGTGGTAATTCTTGTCTTGCCTTACTTTTTAAAGTATTAATGATGTATTGTGTAAGTGCCTAGCATATTGGTTTGAGTGTAATGATAATAGTAAATAGTAATAGTAACAAGGTAATCACTATAAGGAATAAACTAAATACAATATGAAATAACTATTATTGACCTTTTAAAAAAATGTCTTCTGTTTTCAAAATATCTAAGCAAATAAAAATTTACTGTCTCTCAGTGCAAACCAGAGTGTTCAAGTAAGACTTTCTTTATATTCCAGGAATCAAGATGAGGCAGGAGATGAGTTCAATTCAAACAAAAGACCTAATGAGTATTTTTCGAAACCTTTGTGAAAATCGCAGTTAATAAGGTGGCTTAATTTCATTGCTAGAGGCACTGATGCATATTTCATTCATCTTAAGCCTTTCCTTTTTCAGAGCCAGAATGAAAATATAATAATTGTATAGTCCATGATTAGCCAGCTGCTTAGCAATTCTGTCTTACTGAATATTTTCTGCTATATCTTTTGCCAGCAACAGATAGCAAGTAGACAATATTAATTGCAGATACACAATATATTTTTGTTTTGATGTAATTGCTGCCCCTTTAATGCAGTATTAGGGCTACTGGCAGTGTTTCATACCTGTGTATTTACAAAAACTGATGACACAAAAAGTAACATCCACAATACCCAGTTAGCCCTTTTTATGAAAACGTGGCTGGTTTCATCAAATTGATTTTGTAATGGGTTCTCTCTTGCTTTAAGCCCAAATCCTTTGTTGAAGTAGGACCAATGGAGGCTTGTCAGAAACCTCTGCCTCTGTGCCCAGTTCCTCCTCCTTAAAGTAAATGCCTGTAAATAGAGTGATGATAATAATGATGAGCATTAATTGTTTACTAAGTGTGCAAGGGATAGTGCTAAGTGTGTAATGTAATCCCATTTGATCAGCACAACTCTGTAAATTCTTCATTATTGTCCCATTTCCCAGATATGTATATGTGCAGATGGATTTTTAAAGAATCTTTTTTTCTTAAAGACTTTATTTTATTGTTTCAGAGAAGGTGAGAGAGACAGAGGGAGAGAGAGAGAGAGAAAAAGAGAGAGAGAGAGAGAAAAGAAGAGCAGAGTAGAGCAGAGCAGAGAAGAGAAGAGAAGAGGGGAAGGGCCCAGAGCAGTCTCCATAGTTGTACATCATTAGTTGTGACATGGTTTCTTTTTTTTTTAGGTTTGTTTTATTGTTTCTGACAGAGAGAGAGCCAGAGACAGAGAGAGACAGAGAGAAGGGGGAGGGCCCAGAGCAGTCTCCATAGTTGTACATCATCAGTTTCTGACATGGTTCCATTCCACACAAGTGGGCCGGGGCTGTGCAGGGTGGGAACTGGGCTGGGGGTTTCCTGCATGGGAGTCATGCCCCCTCAAGCCATGGGCCGAAGGGGGGTGGGGTGGGGGTGGGACAAGAACCAAACTGGGGGCATCCCACATAGGAAGCACACCCCAGTTCATCATATGGGTCTGCACGGGCAGGGGCCGTGATTTGATCCTCAGTCCCTGGGGCTGCAAAGTGAGCACTTTACCTGCTTCACCATTCCAGCTTCCTTGTGACATGATTTCATTCCACAATGGGTGGATATAGGGCCTCTCCAGGTGAGAACCGAACCAGGGGCCTTCTACATGGGAGGTGAGAAGCTTTGCAGCCGAGCCAGCTCAGCAGTTACCAGTTGTGCTGCAGTTCAGCATATAGAGTTGCCCAGGGCGGGCCAGGCATCAAACTCTGAACCTTGTGATGGTGAGGTAAGTGTTCAACAGCTGAGCTATACCAGCATCCCCAAGAATCTTTCAATTAAAAAAACAAACAAACAAGTAGGCAAAAGACAGTTCTCACCTACTTCCACCTCACTGTGTTCTCTCTGTGTCTTGTAACTGGTTTGCTGAGTGTAACATTTTAAAGAGATGACAGTTGATAAGGTAATACAAGTGGTTTTATTGTATTTATAATGAAATGACTGAAGATCGGAAAGTAAAATCTTTCCAAGTCATACAGCTAGTTCAACTTAGTAGTTGAGCCACATTGCTTTTTACTCATTTTGAGAAGCATATTCTTTGTTTCTAACTTTTTTCTACCATCTGCTTTCTAGTTTCCCAGCTTTCTTAAGGGTTAGGTCTTTGGTAATGTTGCAAACTGAAAGGTATTATTATACTACACGCTTTCTTCATATAACAGCTTGTTTTCTGGGCTTAAAAAACACAAATAAACAAATAAACAAAACTAGGTGGTCTGTACTCTAGCCTTGGGACCTTCACATAGAGAGTGTCTTGAAAATTTAGCCATTTTCGAATGTAATACAATTTTCCTTTGTAAATAATGTTTTTGTTCTATTAGGGCTAATGTGAGTTGTGTTTGATACAATTTTAAGGTGATTCTGTCAAAAAAGATCTTCGTATTAAACTACCTGGGGTGGGGGGTAGTTAACTATGTTATCTATTTCTCAGTCAGAGGTTTAGTAGGAAATTTTTCTTATGTCCATATACTGTGATATATCACGTATTCTGCTTTTTAATTTTATAAAATTCAGAATTTGTATTTATATTTCCTTTGTTTGATATCTTTATGCTACATAGTTTTGTTTACTTTGTTTTATTCATTTATTTATAATACTTTTTAAGATTTAGGAATGTTTTTATTTATTTCAGTGTTAACTGTTGTAATATTAAATTATGAACACACATACCTATATATCTATCTCTGTATCTTTGTTTATTGATATTTGTTTTAATTTTAAATGAAAAGAAGTTATGTGGCAGAAATTACACCTTGGCCTTCAGTTTATCACTGTTATAGGTAGACATGCTGCTCTAGACCAACTGAAGACTGACAGCTCAGTCTCAACCTGCACCAACACAATTAATTTTCAGAATGACTTCTTAAAACACATTTTAAAAATTTTCTGAATATTGTAATTTTTGTTAGACTCAGATTTGAAAATAGACTAATTTTAATTGAGTTGATTTCCAAATAATACTTTTCGAGAAATGTTTTATAAACAACCTCGAAGCTAACAGCAGAATTTAATAATAAAACATTGACTGTTATGTAAAGGGTGTCCCAAAATTCACGCAAGAAGTTATTTTGATAGAAAACACAGATTTATAATTAAAAATTGTAAATTTTCATTGCTCAACAATGAAAACGCATTGTTCTTTCGTGTAGCCCTCCATTTTTAATAACCCTGAACTGTCAGCTGTCACGCTGTCTTTTTTTCTGTTGGCGACTCTTTACCGCACAAATGACGCAAAATTCAAATCTTGGGTGAATTTTGGGACACACTTTACTTTTAGTAATTAATGTATATTCTGATTCTTTAAGTAATTAAAAGTGCATATTCACTTAAAAAATAACCATCGGGGGGCTATTTTAGCACATTGCACCATTAGTGTATTAAATATCATAAATGAGACTATTTAGGGAGACATTTATGAATAAAATAGTATTGGTCAGCTTTGCAGACTTGAAATATGTATTACAGTGAACTTTATAAAAGTTAGCAATTATTATTATGCAAATATTAATATTTGCATATCAATAACTTGGTGATTGCTTGAGGGAAGGGGAGGAGGGGAGAAGGAGAGAGGGAGGGGAGGTGGGAGAGGGCAACAGTATTATGGACACACTCAATAGTTTGGTGGTTACCTGGAGAAGGGGGAGAAAGGGGGAGGAAAAAAAAAAGTTAGCAATTAAATATAGGAAATTGAAATTAGCTATAAAGTCAGTTACATGTATACATATGTATATGTGTGTGTATATATATATATGTATACACACAAACATTCACACATACATGCATATATATATTATATATTTAGAGCAAGAGTCTATGAAGACATTTTTTAGAATAATATAATCATATAATAATAGTAGACAGGTGCTTAAAAGACTATAATATTTGCATAATAAAGGGACAGACAACCTGCTCAAGAAAGTGAGTCTCCAAGTGAGAGGAACAGGCTCAATTTTAAAGGACAGATTACTGTCAAATCGTGAAGGAAGCTTTTTACACTCTTTTCAATTACGTACTTATGCCACTTTCCTGGGAATAGATAGTGATTAAATGTAGAGTGTTTTTCTCTCTATAACATAGAAAGTCAGTGTATGTGTGCTCCTTGTATTTTTATTAAAAACACAAATCTGCAAAGAAACGGGGACTAATAATTCTTTGGTATTTTCTCCTGATGAGTAACTCCTTGCCATGCTGCTGCTCTTTATTAGCACTGGTTATTAATGTCAGGCAGTGGTGCAAAGCTGACATTTTGTATCAGAGGATGCTTGCACTTTCTCCTGTCTTATTCCATGATTCTACAGCTCTGCTTAGATCTTTGCCCTCAGTAGCATGATGGTCTGCCCTCTGAACCTAGCATCTACTCTGCAAAAGACAGGATGTTCTTTTTGTGGACAAAAGTTCAGCTCTCAAGGAAATCGTAGGAGAGGTAAAAAACCAACAAACAAACACACAAAAATACTTTTGTAATGCTAAGTGTACTAAGTGCAACACGATCCAGGAAGCCCAAAGAAACTATAAAAAAAATTTACCAGGGCAGTAAAAGAATCTTCATGGGGTATTCTTTATTTTCGAGTATCATTTTATTTATTTAGTTAATTATTTTAATTACTACATTTATTGGGGTGACATTGGTTGGTAAAAATTACATAGTTTCCAGGTGTACAATTCTGTATTACGTTGTCTATGTACTGCATTGTGTGCTCACCGCCCAGTCAGTTATCTTCATCACCATATATTTGATGCCCCCTCTTTACTTCCCTACCCACCCCCCCGCCCCCAGATAAGCACTAAACTATTGACTGTGTCCATGAGTTTTTGTTTCTTTGTTACTTTGTTTTATATTCCACCTATAAGTCATACGGTTCTTGATTTTTTCAATCAGACTTATTTCGCTTAATATGATGAGCTCAAGGTCCATCCATGTTGTCACAAATAACTGTATTTCATCTTTTCTTACTGCTGAGTAGCATTCCATTGTGTAAATGTTACAAAACTTCTATATTCAGTCATCTATCAAAGGACACTTTGGTTGTTTCCACAACTTGACCACCGTGAACAGTGCTGCGATGAAGATTGGGGTACACATACCTTTGTGAACTGTTTTCAAGTGTTTTTTGGTAGATGCTTAGAAGAGGGATTGTTGGGTTGTATGGTAATACTATTCTTAATTTTTTGTTTTTGAGGAACCTTTATGCTGTCTTCCATAGTGGTTGTAGCAATTTACATTCCCCCAAGCACTGTATCAAGGTTTCTTTTTCTCCACAGCCTCTCTAGCACTTGTTATTCCTTGTCTTGTTGATTATAGCCATTCTAACAGGTATAATGTGGTATCTCATTGTGGTTTTAATTGGTATTTCCCTAAGAGCTAGTGAAGTTGATCACTTTTTCATCTATCTGTTGGCTGTTTGTATGTCTTCATGGGAGAAGTGTCTGTGTAGGTTTTCTGCCCATTTTTCAATTGGATCATTAGTTGTTTTTTTTTTTTAATTTCCTTAGAAACATTTTAAAGATTTATTTTATTGATTTTTGAGAGAGAGAAACAGAGACAGAGAGACAGAGAGAAGAGGGAGGGCCCAGAGCAGTCTCCATAGTTGACATTAGTTTTCTACATAGTTTCACTCCACAGGTGGGAACAGGGCTGTGCAGGGCAGGAACTGGGCCGGGAGCCTCCCACATAGGTCCCGGCAAGAACTGAACTGGGGGTACACCCCAGTTCAGCATGTGGGTCCACATGGGCCGGGGCCAGGATTCAATCCTCAGTCCCTGGGGCTTCAAAGCGAGCGCTTAACCCCCTGAGCCATCCCAGCTTCCCACATTAATTTTTGTTGTTGTTGAGTTGTATGAGTTGTTTTTTTTTTCAATTTTTTTTATGTTGTATATATTTTAGATATTAGCCCCTTATCAAAGGCATTGTTTGCAAATACATCCTTCCATTTGACTGGTTGCCTCTTAACTTTGTTGATGGTGTCCTTTACTGTGCAGAAGCTTTTGAGTTTGATATAATCCCATTCATTTATTTTTTGCTTGGACTTCCCTTGACTTTGAGGTCAAGTTTATAAAGTCCTCTATGCACCCAAGGTCTATAAGTTTAGTACTGATGTTTTCTTCTATGTAGTTTACTGTTTTGGGTCTTATGTGGAGGTCTTTGATTCATTTTGAGTTAGTTTTGGTATATAATGACTGTTCGCCTTCCAGATTCATTCTTTTGTATGTGGTTTTCCAATTTTCCCAGCACCATTTACTGAAGAGGCTTTCTTTTCTCCACTATATACTTTTTGCTCCTTTGCCTAAAATTATCTGTCCATATATTTGTGGGTTTATTTCTGGGTTTTTGATTCTGCTTCATTGGTCTGTGTCTATTTTTCTTCCAATAGCAAGCTTTTAAAATTACGGATGCTTTATAGTATGGACTGAAGTTGGGGAACCTGATGCCTCCAGCCTTATTCTCTTTTTGTACGGTTGCTCTGACGATTCGGGGTCTTTAGTGGTTTCATATGAATCTTATGATTAAATTTTTTTTTTATTTTTATTGTTTTTTAACAGAGACAGACAGAGAGAGACAGAGAGAAGGGGGAGGGCCCAGAGCAGTCTCCATAGTTGACAGCATTAGTTTTCCATAGAGTTTCACTCCACAGGGGCTGCGCAGAGCAGGAACTGGGCCGGGAGCCTCCTGCATAGGCCCCGGCAAGAACTGAACTGGGGACACACCCCAGTTCAGCACATGGGTCTACATGGTCCGGGGCCTGGATTCAATCCTTGATCTCTGGGGCTGCAAAGTGAGCATTTAACCCTCTGAGCCATCCCAGCTTCCCCAGAATCTTATGACTTTTTAAAAACCTATTTCTTGAAAGAATGTCTGTGGGATTTTGATGGGAATTGCATTAAATCTGTATACTGCTTTGGGTAATATGGCCATAGAAATTTTCTATTTCTTAGTATCTACCCTGTTTCCCCCAAAATAAGACAGTGTCTTACCCTGTTTCCTCGAAAATAAGACAGTGTCTTATATTAATTTTTGCTCCCAAAGATGCACTAGGTTATATTTTTGGGGGGTTGCCTTATACGTATTTCAGTGAGAGGCAAAACTGTAAGTAGGTCTTATTTTGGGGGGTGTCTTTCTTTCGGGGAAACATGGTAGTTACTTAGGCATCTACCTGATACTGTAATCCAGCATCATGTGGGTTAAGCAAAGATGATAGCCTTGCCTTGTCTTTACTGAGCTGACCAGAGCACGAACAATCTTTATGGGAATGAAATTCATTATGAAGAACAATGAGCATTCCAGTCTCATTCTTGCAGTTCATATTTTCTATTAAAACACAAGAGTCTTCTGGGAAGAATCAGTGAAACAGGCTTGGAGTTCTTGAAAATGTAAAAGCCAGGCTAAAAAATATGTAGGTAAATCTATATCTCAAGATGGGAAATAAACCATAATTTCAGCTTTTATGGTTGTAAGTGTTGTAAAATAAGTTTCCATAAAAGTCTAGACTAACATGGAAGGGTTTAGAAAAACAAATGGCTGAGCTGCTTTTAGCAAATCCCATTTAACGGGATAAAACTGCTGAAGAAATTGTAAACAAAAATCTGTAAAAGATTAAGATTTATAGGGACTGTGTGATTTAATTAGATCCAAATACATAGATCTAAGCTGTGTTAGCCAATGTGGTAGCTAATAGTCAACAATATTTAATTGTTGTTCAGATTTTCTCTGAGACTGTAATCTTTTGTATTAGAAACATTGTCTTATATCTCTCTTGCTGATGCACTACACTTTGTGCCTCAGCTGCCTCTCTGACTAAATGCCAGCAGAGTGCAAGGCACAGAGTCAGAATCGAGGAAGGGAAATAACCTAAGGCTTACATTATTTGGCTCTATACCTTCCATTAAAGAAAACCCTCCAGTCCTAGAATCATTTACTCCATCCTTAGGCAAATGTAAAGTTTTCCTTTTACTCATAATCAGATTAGTAACTGTCAGTAATGTCTTTAATTTTACCCTCCAGCACCATCATGGGACATGTCTAGTCTTTCTTCTGCTCAACATTTCTTTAACCATTTAATACAAATACCAAAACCAGGTAACGTATCATCAATTTTTAGCCCTACATGGAGAGACATTATCAGACACTGCCCCATACATGACCAGTTATTGCCTTAACAGTAACAATAGTAATTACCATGTTTTGAATCAATCACCAATCACAAGATGGTAGACTAGGGGTTTTACTTACATTATTTCTAATATATATATGTAACCAATAAGGTTAATGCATATATGTAACTAACAAAATAATTACTATTGTCTTTGAAATTTGGCAGCTGACAGGGCAGGTGTGACCTTAGTTAAGGGGCCCAACCTGATTCAGATTCAGATCTGACTATAAATCCTGTGTTCTTTTACTCTTCTATACACTGTTATATAAACTTGCAAGCGTGCACTGTATTATCAACTGTATTATTCTGGGTAAATTGCACTATTTTTCAAACTTCTTGTTTGTCCTTTTAAAATAGTTATCTTTGGCTTGTGGAAATAACCAATATGATTCTCCCTTGGAGAGTGTAATTTTGAGGAAACTTTTATTTTATTTTACTAGTTTAAAAAATTTATTTTTCTGTTACAATTAACATACAATATTATATTAATTTCAGGTATACAACTTAGTGATTAGACTTTATATGCCTTATGAAGCGATTACCCTGATAAGTCTACATCTGATACCATATATAGTTATTACAATATTACTGACTATGTTCCCTATGCTGTACTTTATATCCCTGTGACTCTTTTTATAATTGGCAATTTGTACTTCTTAATCTCTTTCACTTTTTCCACTTATTCCCCCAAACACCCTCCCATTTGATGACTATCAGTTTGTTCACTGTATTTATGACTTTGTTTTTGTTTTGTGTATTTGTTTGTTTATTATTTTTTTATTTTTTATTAAAAATAAATTTTTTTTTAATATTTATTTATTTATTTTGACAGAGAGAGAGATACAGAGACAGAGACAGAGAGAGAACTGAACTGGGGGAGCTCCCAGTTCAGCACATGGTTCTGCACGGGCCGGGGCCGGGATTCAATCCTCGGTCCCCAGCGCTGCAAAGTGAGCGCTTAACCCACTGAGCCATCCCGGCTTCCCCTTGTTTATTATTTTGATCTCACATATAAGTGATATAATATGGCATTTGTCTTTCTCTGACTTATTTCACTTAGCATAATATCCTCTAGGTCTGTCTATCTTGTTGCAAATAGCAAGGTTTCATACTATTTTATGGCTAATATATAATTGTATATATGTACCATGTCTTCATATCCATTCATGTTATGGATGGAGATTTTGGTTACTTTCTTATCTTGGCTATTGTAAATAACAGGGGTGAGTATATCTTTTTGAATTAGTGTTTTGGATTTCTTTGAATAAATACACAGAAGTGGAATTGCTGGTTCATAGTTTTGAGGACTCCCCACACTGGTTTCCATAGTGGTTGCATCAATTTACATTTCCATCAACAGTGCGTGAGGGTTCTTGGGGAAACTGTTTTAATCAAGGTTAAAGACAGATTGCTTGGAGGTGGGAGGCCCCTTTAAGAATTAGCATGGGAGGACGTCATCAAGATGGCAGCGTGAGAAGAGCTTTTGAAACCTCTCCTGGAAAGACAACAATTTAAACAACTAAAATCCAACCAGAGAATCTCTGAGCAACCCATAGCCTTTGGCTGAGGGACCCACTCATCACAAGAAAATACCTAAAGCTGGAGAAATAGAGGCAAGTGAGGGAGGAAGAAAGGGAGCCATGTGGAGACACTCTGCAGAGTGTGACCTGGAGACCTACCTGATGACTGACCCAGAGGCTGACCCGAGTGCAGCAGAGGAGAGACTGAGGGAGGTGGGAGCTGGGGGCGCGGGTCCAGGAGCAGAACGACTCTGGGCGGGTTGGAGGCCTGGAATGGACAGAGGTGGAGGCGCCGTCGCCAGAGCGCGGGGTGGACAGGAAAAGCGAATGCGGCTGACAGTGGCGAGAGGCCACATGCAAAAGAATGAATCTGGACTGTGAACTGTCCCCATATACCAAAATTAACTCAAAGTGGATTAAGGACCTCCACATAAGATCTGAAACTATGAAGTGCATAGAAGAAGGCATCGGCACTAAACTTATAGACCTTGGGCTCAGAGAGCACTTTATGAACTTGACCCCAAAGGCAGGGGAAGTAAAAGAAAAAATAAATGAATGGGACTACATCAAACTAAAGAACTTTTACACAGCAAAGGACACTGTCAACAATGTAAAAAGGAAACCAAATGAGTGGGAGAAAATATTTGCAAACAATGCCTCTGATAATATCTAAAATATATAAAGAACTCACACAACTCAACAACAAAAAAACAAATGATCCAATTAAACAATGGGAAGACCTAAACAGGCACTTCTCCCATGAAGACATACAGACAGCCAACAGATACATGAAAAAATTCTCAACATCACTAGCAATTGGGGAAATGCAAATTAAAACCACAATGAGATACCATCTTACACTTGTTAGAATGGCTGTAATCAACAAGACAAGGGATAACAAGTGCTGGAGAGGCTGTGGACAAAAAGGAACCCTCATACACTGCTGGTGGGAATGTAAATTGGTACAACCATTATGGAAGACAGTATGGAGAGTCCTCAACAAACTAGGAACGTAATTGCCATATGACCCAGCCATCCCTCTACTGGGCATCTATCCCAAAAATCTGAAAACCTTAATCCGCAAAGATATATGTACCCCAATGCTCATTGCAGCACTGTTCATGGTGGCCAAGTCGTGGAATCTACCAACGTGTCCTCTGATAGGTGACTGGATAAAGAAGTTGTGGTACATTTATACAATGGAATGTTACTCAGCAATAAGAGAAGGTGAAATACAGCAATTTGTGACAACATGGATGAACCTTGAAAACATCTTATTAAGCAAAGTAAGTCAGACTGAAAGAATCAAGAAAAATATGACCTCATAGGTGGAATATGAAACTGAAAGTAACAAAGAAACAAAAACTCATGTGCACATTTAGTAGTTTAGTGATTAGCTGAGGTTAAGGAGGGAGGTGGGTGGGAGGGCTGGGGTGGGAAATAGGGAGGGGGCATCAAATATATGGTGATGGAAAGGGAGCTGATTCTGGGTGGTGAGCACATAATGCGATGTATAGACAATGTAAGGTAGAATTGTACACCTGGAAAAAATGTAATTGTTATCAATCAATGTCACCCCAATAAATATAACAAAAAAAAAAAAAAAGAAAGAATTAGCATGGGACACCGTGAAAAGTTGCCTTGTCAGCAACTCAAGAAAGGACGCACTAAGGCATTTATCTCTGTATTCCCTAAACCTTCAGTTAAGTCCAAGGAACATTTAATTATAAAGTACCTTATGATTATATATTTCTGTGACATAAGATCTGTAAACTTAACCAATTATAGAGATTTAGAGCATGATAATACTACATATGAATATATATGACATACATGATATGGATAATTACACATATATGTAATAGTTACATAGAGGTATATATAGAGGGAATTATAAATTTATAAACAATAATATAAAATGTGTAAAAATAAATGTAATATCACCTTTTTGGTAACCACCCAATCCCCTGGCCTTCACACATACATGCAGTCTTACCCAAACCTTTCTCTCTGCTCACATATTCTGCCCCCCTTCAATCTTTTATTTTTTTCTATTTTTCAACAAGAAGTTTACAATCTGAAATTTCTAGAATTGATTTTCAAAGTGTATGACAGCTTGTTGAAATAATAGATGCCTTAAATTTATAGATATTGCATAATTATTTTGCAAATATTTTTTACAGTCTACACTTTCAAAACAATGGTGGACATACCTTTTCTCCCTAAATTCTTTCTGTCACATAAAATAACGTAACATAAAATTTTAAAATGTTGGCTGATCTTTTGTGGTGGTCATTATTTCTTTATTCATCTCACTTTAACACACTTTAGAATCAAGTGCAATCAAATTTTAAGTGTTTGTCTCTTAAAAGTGTGATATAATGTGAATAGAAAAAAGTGAACATTTTTTTCTGCAAGGCATTTTAGAATTTCAAGGCATGCTTACTTGAATTTCAGCTTCTTAATAAGCTAAATCATGCGTTACTCTCCTGCTACATGTCTAAATATAATTATATGAGTATTTTTCTGCTCTTCTGGATGCAGATTGCCCTTTATGTAGCATTTCTCCATTGAGGCTCCCCATGTGTTCTATCATCTTCTCAGAGAAATGCTTCTTGTCTTCTCTAAGCATTGTTGCTATGGTCTCAACTGTCATTTCCTCAGCACCATCTGTAGACTGATATTTTGTGGGAATTTGTATGGATGCCAAGAAAGAATGCAGCTCAATAGGCCAGCATATTTAGTTTTTAGGAGAAAAAAAAGTAATCGATCAATTCCTATTCTAGTCCATTCTCTTCCACCCTCCCCACTTCTTCCCATTTCTATCTTCACATGAAGATATTCTTATAGCTTTGAAATGGAATCAAATTTCCAGGCTGTACAACTAAAATTCAGTCAAAAATTCCACTTACCAGAATGCTCACAATACTAATAGTGTTGTTAGAAATAAGACACTTGATTAGAAGGCAGCACATTTGTCTATATCTTTAATGTGCATTCCTAATGAGTCTTAGCAGGAGGCTGATTCACATGAAAATGCACAATTAGCTCATCCAAGTTTAATATACCATTATCTGCACCCAGGCCCTCACTTCATTACCATTTGAATGCACTGTTTTCTTTGGAGTTTTGTGCAGGAAACAAATCCCTATATATGGCACATAGCTCTAGACTCTAATTTGTCTGTATTTGCCCTTTAGACAAAAGGCCAAAACAACATGCTCTGTGGTGCATTAATTTTCAATCTTGGGCTATTTTTGAAATTGTAATGCAGCACATTACCTTTTCCAAGGGACTTAGTATATAATTTAGAAGTGGATATAGCCAAAGGATTTCTTATTCTGAGTGGTGGCACACCATCTTTCCTAAGTTGACTCCAGATAATAAGGCCTGCTTTAAATTGCTGTTGAAACCCAATGAAATAAAATATTACTTGAAAACTGATTTCAGTGCTATATTGAGTCAGCATTACTATCAGCCTTTGGAATTTGAAACAACTGGTTGTCTAAAATAAAAACCAAGAAAGCAAAAGTTCTGTTCAATTCCTCTTATCAAGGTTATTATTTGGCCTTTCCTTAATTTTCAGTGTTTCTGGCATGCCACACTCCCACAGCTCTACAAGCTTCTCTGGTATTCAGAATTCTGTTTAATCTGGAGCAAATGAAATCAATAAAAGATTGAAGTTTATGAGGAAATAATATTTTCACCAATGGTGCTGGGTACCTGATATCCATATTCAAAAGAATGAGTTTGTACCCCTATTTCATACCATATGCAAAAATTACCTCAAAATGGGTCATAAATCTTCTTCTTTTTTTATTGTTAAATTTAATGGGGTGACATTGGTTGGTAACAGTTAGTTTCCAGATGCACAAGTCCACATCACATCACCCATGCATCGCACTATGTGCCCACCACCCAGAATATAAATCTACAGAATAAACTTTACCAAGGAAGTGAAATACTTGTACACAGAAAACTATAAAATATAAAACACTAATGAACAATATCAAGTGGATATAAATAAGTTGAAACATGTTTCACATTCATGGACTGGAAGACTTAGTATTGTTAAAATGTCCACATTATTCAATGTGATCAACAGATTCAATGTAATCCCTATCAAAGTCCCAATGACATTTTTACAAAAATAGAGAACACAATCTTAAAATTCATACGAATCCATAATAAACCCATAGCCTAAGAAATCTTGAGGTAGAAGAACAAAGCTGAAGGCATCATACTTCCTTATTGCAAAGCTACAGTAATTAATATAGTATGGTAATGGTATAAAAAAGAAATCCATTAAATTGAACAGAATAGAGAACCCCATATAAATCCACACATATACAGCCAACTGATCCTTCACAGTGGTGCTAAGAATACACAGTGAGGAAAAGATAGTCTCTTCAATAAATGGTTGAATGAAATTAGACTGTTATTTTATACCATGCACAACAATCAACTAAAAATGTATTAAAGATTTCAAATAAGGTGTGAAACTCTAAAACTGCTTGAAGAAAACAAGGGTAAAGCTTCATGATGCTGGTCTTGGCACTGGTTTTTTGGATATGAAACCAAAAGCATAAGTAACAAAAGCATGAATAGACAAGCGGGACTACATCAAATGAAGAAACTTCTGCATAGCAAAGGAAACAGCAGAGAGTAAAGGCAACCTATGGAATGTTACAAAATATTTGCAAACCATTTGTCTGATAAGGGGTTTAAGCTCCAAAAAATATAAAGAACTTTTAGAACTTAATAGTAAAAAATTAACAAATAACCCATTTTAAAAATGGGCTAAAGACTTGAATAAACATTTTTCCAAAGAGGATATACAAATGACTAACAGGTATATGAAGATATGCTTAAGATTTTTAACCATCGTGAAAATGCAAATCAAAACCACAATAAGATATTACCTGATACTTGTTAGTTAGTATGTGTATATATGTGTGTGTGTGTGTGTGTGTATATGTATATATGTGTATATATATATATATATGAAAACCAATTCACAAAACAAAAACAACAAGTATTGGTAAAAATGTGAAGAAATTGGAACTCTTGTATATTTTTGGTAAGAATGCAAAATTATGCCACCACTATGAAAAACAGTATGGAGGTTTCTCAGAAAATTAAAGATAGAACTGCTGTTAATCTAGCATTTCTACTTCTAGGTATATAACCAAAAGATATGAAATCAAGATCTTAGTGAGATATCTGAATTCCCACCATCATTGCAGCATTATTCACAATAGCCAATGGAAGCAACTTAAAAATAACCATCAGCAGATGAATAAATAAGCAAAAATGTGGCATATATGTATGTACAAACGTACATACATATACATACAATGGAGTTTTAGCCTTAAGAGAGAAAGAAATGTTGCCACATGCGATAACATGGATGAACTTTGAGGACATTATACTAAATGAAATAAGCCAATCATAGAATGACAAACACTGTATGATTCCACTTAAAGGAGGTATCTAAAATAGTGAAGCTCTAGAAACAGAGAGTAGAATGGTGGTTGCCAGGGGCTGAAGGGAGGAGAAATGAGTTGCTTTTCAACAGGTATAGAGTTTAAATTGTGCAAGGTGAGTAAGTTCTAGAGAACTGCTGTAAAACATTGTGCCTATAAATAATACTGAATTGTACACTTATATATTTGTTAAGGGTGAAACAGAGCTTAGAGCCCAGAAATAAACCCACAAACATGGACAGTCTTCAGAAATTAGTGTTGGGGAAACTGGACCGTCACATACAAAAAAAAAAAAAAAAAATGAAGCTTGGACCTCTATCTTATATGATATACAAAAATTAACTCAATGGATTAAAGAGAGCTGATTCTGGGTGGTGAGCACATAATGCAACACATAGAAGATGTAAAGTAGACTTGTACACCTGGAAACTATGTAATTGTTACCAACCAATGTCACCTCAATAAATTTAACAATAAAAAAAAAAAAGAATTGAATGAAAGATGTGAAATAATAAAATTGCTAGAAGAAAACATAGACAGTAAAAACTCCTTGATGTAGGTCTTAGTGATATTTCTGTGGATTTGACTCCAAATGAAAGGGAAACAAAAGCAAAGAATGGGACTCCATCAAACTAAAAAGTTTCTACCAAGCAAAGGAAATCATCAAAGTGAAAAGGCAACCTACTGAATGGGAGAAAGATTTTGAAAGTCATACATCTGATAAAGAGTTAATATATAGACAACTCATACAACTAAACAAACAAGCAAACAAACAAACAACCCAATTAAAAAATGCACAGAGGATTTGAATTGACATTTTTTCAGAGGACACATAGGTCTCCAACAGACACATGAAAAAATGTTCAACATGACTAATTATTAGGGAAATGCAAATCAAAGCCACATTGAGATATCATCCCAAACCTGTTAGAATGGCTATTATTAAGAAGACAAGACATAAGTGTTGGAGAGGATGTGGAGAAGAGGAAACCCTTACACACTGTACGTGGGATTGTAAATTGGGGCAACCACTATGGAAAAAAGAATGAAGTTTCCTCAAAAATTTAGAATTAGAACTATCACATGATCTAGCCATTCCACTTCTGGGTATTTATCTGAAGATTATGAAAACACTAATTTGAAAAGATATATGCACCCCTATGTTCATTGCAGCATTATTTACAATAGCCAAGATATATATGGAAGCAACCTAAATGTCCATCCTTTAATGAACAAATAAAGAAGATGTGGCAGATATACATGATGAAATACTACACAGCCATAAAAAAGAATGATATATTGCCATTTGCAACAACACACTTGGACCTTGAGGGTATTTTCTAAGTGAAATAAGTCAGAAAAAGAAGTACCATATGATTTTACTCATATGTGGAATAATAAAAAAACAAATAAACAAAATAAAACAAAAACAAACTCATAGGTACAAAGAACAGATTGGTGGTTATTGAAGGGGATAGAGGTTAGGGGTGTGCAAAAGTGGTGAAGGGGATCAATTTGCATGGTGATCGATAATAATTAGAATTTTAGGGATGATCACTTTGTAGTGTGTACAGATGTCAAATTATAATGTATACCTGAAACTTATATAATAATAAAAAAGGATGCTAGGACTGTTAAAATTAAAAACAACTTTGTTAAGAGGGTGTTTCTCATATTAAGTGTTCGTAGCACTATAAAAAACCAACAACACATTAGGGATTAATCCTCCACGAGCAAGTTAATTAAGCTACAGACTTGAGAATACTTCAAAAAATGTGAGAACATTCTAAAGGGAGTTATAAAATAAATTAATTGAAACCTATTAAAATAGTAAGAAATACAAACTTCACATATATACACATTTATATATACATTAGGGTACCTCCAAATAAGTGGAGAAATGTAGTATAAAAGGACTTCTTATAAAATATGGGTCTGTTTGCATTAATGAGGCAATGTGAATTGAGAGCTTGGAATGTGCCTTTAATTTGAATGTAAAATGATAAGAGTCTAGAGCAAACACTAACATGATTACTGTAGAAATGGTTAATGAAAGGCTGTTTAATTTAATCACCACTTCCATCCCTATCCCAAATCCTCTCTATCTCCCAGATTTTCACTCTTACTCCTCAAACTGTGATCATTTATTAGTCATCTGAGCCCATGAACAACATTTTTGGACATTAAAAAATATGTCTCAAATAGGTCGTGATGTAGGGATGTAAGATTATAAAAATATCTTGTTTGTGATACAGTAACTAACTGTCACCACCACCAGGTTCTTGACCAGCAGACTGATTGCCAGGGAAGAGCGAGAGGTTCATTTACCAACCTTCTAAATGAGGATATTCACAGTTGCGGGGGAAAAAGCCCTTTTGAAGAATTAACTATGGTCTAGTAAGTGTGACTTTAGGAAAGAGTTCTTAGTAGGTTTAATTAATTTCCTTGATCAAAATATGAGGTGATTTTACTTTTTTGATCAAACACTGTTTAAATTAGTTCCATTTGTTTTATAAGGGTTAATAATGATGCCAAATAATTTTTCATTTTTATTCTAATTTTACATTTTATCATCAATAGACATAGTATTCACAATCTAATCTAGAATAATACTAGGCTAATATTTTGTTTCTATTAATTTAAAAATAGCACTCTCTAGATATAGTCATTTTCTTTTTTAATATTTTCTTTCTCTTTGGCATTAGTAAAAATATCAGATATGCCAGAATTAATACAAATGTTAAGAGCACATTACCTTAATAGTCCAAACTAGAAACAACCCAAATGTACATCAACTTTATATCAACTGTAAAATGAACGGAAAATATACTGTGGTATCTTCACATTTTCTAATACTCTCAGGGGTCTCCAAACTACGGCCTGCGGGCTGGATGCGGGCTGCGAGGCCCTCTCATCCGGCCCGTGGAGACCTTTTTGTCTGAATAAAATAATATTAAATAAATAATTAAAAACAACATCTATGTTTTGATTCTTTTTTATCTGGACCTCGAGTGTGTAGTCGGCCCCCAAACTGCTGTTTGATAGTTAATGCAGCCTGAAAAGTTTGGAGACCCCTCAGTGGAAAGGAAGGAACTAGAGTTAAATGCAACAAGACGCACTTTTTTCTTTTATTTATTTATTTATTTATTTATTTATTTATTTATTTATTTATTTATTTATTGGGGTGATTGATTGGTATCAATTACATTGTTTTCAGGTGTACAATTCTACATTACATTGTCTATACATTGCATTATATGCTCACCACCCAGAATCAGCTCACTTTCCATCACCGTATGTTTGATTCCCCCTCCCTACTCCCCACAACCCAGCTCTCCCCCTGCCCCCCCACCCTCAGTTATTTTTTTTCATAAACAAAATGCTGAACAACTTTACCTTAGTATAATCTGGTTATTACTTTGCCTTGTTATTGTTCCTCTTGGTATGTGGTTTAGAAAGTCTTTGTTCTAAATGCCATGAGCATTACCTGCCCAGAGGGGGCTGTGTTCTCTGCATTGTTTCTACATCATTGTGTAATTTTGGGGAATTTATATTTTGCTTTGGAAATTTATTTGCTAGTTGATAACTTGAAGAGCATTATTTTCATCCTCATACTTTATTATGCAAATAATTCAAGAAGTGACATCAATATATATTTGTAGGACAGGTATTAGTATAGTAGTTTTTAGACAGATATTTATATTTTATAACCTAGTATTTGCACTTTCTTTCTTGGCTGCCCCATTCTAAGATAAAAGATGAGATGCCTCAAGATTTAGGGAACAATTGTTTTCAAAATTGTTTCATGGTGATTTTACAGCTGTATACTTAACTTCAAACTCAGTAAATTGTTTATAGTAAATCTGTACATCTTTTTATATGCCAATTATACCTCAATAAAGTGGTTTAAAAATTGTGTTTTATGGAATGAGGATAAAGATTTCTTTAGCTTATCAAATAATCTTTGGTGACCAAGTCAGGATAATTGGCTGAAGGGATAGGTTATAAGCAGGATTTCAGAGAGATTATGTTTGTCATCTACAAAAGCCATGTGTTAGTTATATATCCTTATTATGTTTTTCTTATCACTGACATGATTTGGTGGTAAACTTTTCAATTTATTTCAAGAGGAACTTTCTTCTGTGAAAATATTTCTGTATTAATGGAAAAAAAGGTCCTGACTTCTGCTTGAGGGTAGCTTGCCCTAGAGAGAGGCATTATGACATCTTTTCAAAAAACTTTGAACAAAACTTGCAAAGGACCTAATACTTTGCTTATGTAGAAACTAAAACTTTTTTTTTGTCTATTAGAAAAATAACAGGTAGCTTAATAGATGTTGCCTTTATCTTCTAAAGAATATTGGGGAAGCCGGGATGGCTCAGTGGGTTAAGTGCTCACTTTGCAGCACCGGGGACCAGGGATCGAATCCCAGCCCTGGCCTGTGCGGAACCATATGCTGAACTGGGAGTTCCCCCAGTTCAGTTCTCTCTCTGTCTCTGTATCTCTCTCTCTCTCTCTGTCAAAAATAAAAATAAATAAATAAAAATATATTAAAAAAAAATTATTTATGGTGGTTGCTTTGCTAAAAGGACATACAAAATGTGTTCTCACCTTCCTATACCTGTCATGAATGTATAAAGCAGACTACTTTGGCTCAAGATCTGATAACGTATCATAAAACCACATAGACTTTTACAATTGAGTAAAAGAATTTAATTTTAATCAGTTGAGAGTGCTAATGACCAGGAAGGTCTAGGACTCTACCTGACATATATTCATACAATAGATGATCAATAAATACATTTTAAATGATTGGAGGTTAAATCTCTTCCCTAAGGGAAAACTACTATTTAGTATCTGAATCAGAGTAGATGCCAAATCTAGTTTTTTTAAAAAATATTATACTGTTATTTATACACTGACTTTAGAATTAAGGTAAATATTTAAGGACAAAAAAATATTTTCTTTTTTTTAATGAAACTTTTAAAAAAAGATTTATTTTATTGTTTTTGACAGGGGAAAGACAGAGACAGAGAGAGACAGAGAGGAGTAGGGCCCAGAGCAGTCTCCATTAGTTGTCTGTCATCAGTTTTTT
>PVKE010011879.1:0-39363 GCA_004027555.1 Craseonycteris thonglongyai | reverse complement strand
TATGTGTCTGTTTTTATGCCAACACCGTACTGTTTTGATTGTTGTAGCTTTGGAATATATTTTAAAATCAGGTAGTGTGATGCCCCCGGCTTTGTTCTTCTTTCTCAAGATTGCTTTGGCTATGCGGGGTCTTTTGGGATTCCATATGAATTTCAGTATTGTTTTTTTCTATTTATGTCATTAGAATTTTGATAGCAATTGCATTAATTCTGCAGATTAAACCTTTGTGATTTCACTATTATATTACAGTACCTCAATCAAACTCCCAAATGAACATGTATCATATTTAAAAATGTGTTTGTTGGTTCAACTTTACTTTTTATTTAATGCAGGTAGCTTGGTGGTTTCTGCCTCATTTCTGTCAGTGTAACTTGTAAATCAGGTGTCTAGAGTGAGCTTTGGAACCCAGCAAAGCTAATCACTGATTGTGATGTCAAGAATCAACTTAAGAAGCAAATTTTGCCCCTATTTTTCTGTATTTTACACCTAATATCTCAGATGTGGGTAAAATACTTCAGGACATGTGCAGGACAGTCATTAATACCTTCATGTAACAGATGAGAAAACTGGTACATTATGGGATGAATCAACTTGGCTAAGGCCAAAGAATGGGGTGTGAGCCCAGGGCTCCTGACTTCTGACCAAAGTATTTCTTGTTCCCTTGTCATTTCACCCCCATGCCCATTCCAACTTTCTGGATCAAGGACTTCGTGACTTTGTAATCTCTTAATCAAGAGAACACAATTAAAGATATAGCAGGTGGTTGGCTTGGGGATTTCCTTACGAAGTCTGGGCTCACCCTTAATTTAAAATCCCTCCAAGGCAGGGACCAGACATTCTCTTCAATAAACAGTAAACAAGCCAACTATGAAAGGAAAATTACAGTCGCCTGGGGTTATACAGCCTATTTATTTGAATTTCAGTTATTGTTACGAGAATTTATGGTACATTTATCATCATGAAAAGCATTTATCTTTGGGCAACTAAAGCAATAAGAAAGGCGTAGCACTTAATTTTACCCACAACATTTCCTTTAATTCAATCTGACACCACCAAAGGAAAAAAAAAAAATCAGTTAGAATTTACTGGTTCAGAATAATTTCTGATTCTCAGATGGCAGCTGCCAGAAAAGCTAATTAATTCAGATTGACTGCTGGGTTTCATTTTTATTTGGACTTAAAAAAAATGAATGAGGGTACTGATCAATAGCATATGTGCAGCCTGGATTCACATTCTGAGATGTTCTCAGTCAGCTGGGTTCTGTGCCCTTCTGAGGCTATGTCCCACAGAGGGAAGTTTCTGGGAGGATGGTCCCTTTCAAATATTAGTGAGAGTCAAAGCCATCTGGGCTGGCTTCAAGAGTGAGGCATGCAGGGAAAGTCTGAGCACTGAAGTCAGACAGGTCTAATTTTGTTCTCTCACTCACTAACTGGGTGACTATGGGTAAACTGATTCACCAATCTGAGCTTCAGTTTCCTCATCTGTAAAATGGGCATACTACTGCCTACTGCACAGACTGTTAAAGGGGATTAAATTGCATAGCAGGTGATCATTGGATAGTAAGAGCATTACATACAACATATCCCATGATATCAAATCTTTGTTGTACAGTGTTGCCTGTTGGAAAAGTTTCACTCCTTCATGTATTTGTTCAGCTAATGTTTACTGAGCACCTACAACAGGTCATGGCACCGGGTGCTGAGGACACATTAGTGAACAAGGTGGGTTGAGTCCTGGCTGTAATGGTGTTTACATTCTCAGTTAGGAAGATAATTGGTATACGAGTAAAAAAAACATCTTAGGAAGATATCAATTAAGTCGATGGGCTGAAGAGTAAGGAGTGAGATGTGTAGCGAAGGGAGGCCATGAGACATTAGGGCTGACAGTGAAATAATGAGAAGCAGCCATTTCTGAGAAGTGTGGAGAGTATTCTGGACATAGAAAGAGCGGGTGCCCAGGCCCTGACAGGGGAGGAAGCAGATGTGTGGCTGCAGTGTATGAGGGGGAGACAGAACTGGAGAGGGGGTTCAGAGTGGGCAGGGGCCAATATGTATGGGCCCTTCTGGTTAGTGGTTGACAAACTTTTTCTGTAAAGGGCCAGATAATAAGTGTTGTAGACTCTGTGGACCATATGGTTTCTATCACCACTACTTAGTTGCCATTGAAAGTAGCCATAGACAATATGTAAAGAGTGGGTGTGTCTGCGTTCCAATGAAACTTTACAGACAAAACCAGACATCAAGCAGGATTTGGCCCACAGGCTCTAGTTTGCCAGCCCTTGTTTTAAGCCATGGCAGTGGTTGAAGTGTATTCCAAGTACAGTGGGTTGCCGTTAGAGAGTGTTAAGCAGGGATTTGACTTGGTCTGGCCCATGTTTATGTCTAATCTGGGGCTTTTATGCCAACAATACAGTAAGTCCTTACTTAATGTCCTCGATAGGTTCTTGGAAACTACAACTTTAAGCAACATGATGTATAACAAAACCGATTTTACCACAGGCTAATTGATAGAGACATGAGTTAAGTTCCTATGGCATATTTCTGGTTACAAAAACAACACCAAACTTCTAAATAAGGACCCAAAACATGTCTAATATTAAACATTGAAATAAATGTGAGCTAAACATACATTTTTAAAAACCCATACAAATATAAGGAGGACATGCAAACTCTACACAGACAGTAAGCCAAGGCCAGGAATGGTTTTTTGTTGTTGTTGTTTTTTCATCCATGTTATCATGAAATGACATTGAACAAAATGACATTGTTGGAGGCCCTGCTGTATGATGAATTACAGCAGGGCTCACGCGTGCTGTGCACAGAATCTGAAGGAGTGTCCAAGTGCCATTCAAGGCCAGTCAGTGAGAGGAATTAAAAGAGAGAGGAGGAGGAGCAGCAGAAGGAAAACAAGAGGAAGGAGGAGAAGATAGAGAAGGGTGTGGAGACATGAAGAAAAAGAGGAGCAAGAAAAATGCATATTCCTTGTATTGACTGGTATAAGTGATCTTTAGGCTTCTTTCTCTCAATGTTACACCAAGAGATAGTGTGGTGAATAGTGCGTTTTATTTACTATTGCTCTAACGTATTTCGTTGTTTGACTATATTATAATTTATTTACGCATTCTCCTGTTGGCTATATAACAAAGAGTGCCAGGGTACCCAGGAACTCTCAAAGGTTTGATTCGGGTGTCAACACACAGCTGGTTGCACAGCCTGGCCTTGGGTCAGCATCTGGTTCGGTGGGTCCTAATAGACAAGGAGCAGCAGGCCTGAGTGTGTGAGGTCCCTGAAGCCCTGGCCCCACATCCACTCTTGCAACCTGAGCTGATGGATTTCAGAGAAATGAGCATTAACAATCTGGATGTGTGCTCAGAAAGTGGACCCAGGTGGAGGTGGTGACGGTGGGGAGGTAGTACTTTCGTTGTTTGGTTCATTTGTCCCCATTGGGCTGAAAGTCAGCAAACATACACTAGAATAATCATACTGGTTGCTAGAAAGTTGACCTATTTCCAGAAAAGAAGAAAAATAGTCAACACCCTGAATTTCCCCAGACCTCCCTTCTCCCTATCACCCAGGCCTCACCTGAGGTTTCCCTGGATATCCACTAGCCCACCAGCCTGTCATAGGCACTGTGCCCCATACTGTGTCCCTCTTGCTGAAGCAGGACTGGACCTGGTGGGAAAGAGGGGAACCTGGCTAGCATTAATCTTTTGTTGGCAGTAGGTTTATGTAATATCTCCATTTTTGTCCTGGGCCATTGATTTTCTATCCCCTGTGATTTTGATGAGTGGCAGGCAGAGTTCAATATAAGTTCAGCTACAAGTTGCCTGACTGTCTTAAGACCTTTGACAGCTGTAGCTACTGGTGCTCACACCTTGGCTTGCAGACTGTGACATGCATCAGCGCCCCCAAGGCTGGGGCCACCTCCTATGACCCCAGTATCCACAATGCGTTGTGCCAGTGGTTAAGCATTTGAAATAGCACATCTGCCTCCCCAGACTTATGTTCGGCCTCAGACAGTCGGAATGCAAGTTGCTTTGAGGGCTAACTTTGATCCTTAATGGAAGAGTTATGGTGAACAGAATAATCATAATCTTAATTGAGATAATAGTCAGGATAATAATAGCTAACATTTACTCAGTTCTTACAGTATCCCGAGCACTGTTCTAAGCACAACACATGTATGAGCTCATGCAACCCTCACATCACACCAGGTGAGTGCCACAATGATTTCTAGGTTACAGATACAGAAACTTAAGTCAATTCAATTGCTCAGGGCCACACAGTCAGTCAATGTCCCAGCTCTCTGAATGTCTCCTTCTCATTATTCAGAGCCCTTCTCAAATGCCACTTACTCAGAGGCCCCTCCTGACCACCTCATCTAATAATGCTCTTGTCCTTCTGCCTCAGTTTATCCCAGTTCCCATTCTAGTTTCCTCTTAGTCCTTGCCCACATCTGAAGAGCTCTCATTTACTTTTTGGCTTATATGTTGTCTGTTTCCCACACCTAAATGTAACTTCCATGTGAACAGGAAAGTTCCTGCTCTGAGAGACTCTAGGTTTCCCTGTAATCAACCCATACAAGTATGTGTTAAATAAATGAATACACTTCTATGTCATCACAACATTTTATAACACCAAAAATAAAGAGTAAATTCAAAAAGTTCCCAGGAAAACAAAACAGGTTAGTTACCTAACAAAGGAATAGGAATCAGAACAGTATGCCTTCCCATAAGCAATATTGGTACTAGAAGAAAATGTAGTGATACTTCAAAATTCCAAGAGAAAATGGTTTAGAGCCTAGATTAGGTACACAGCCAAACTTTCCATCAAGTATGAGGACAAGGTCAAGAGTTTTTTAACATGAAAATTTAGAAAATTTGCCTTCCATAAACACTTTGTAAAAGAATTACTCAACAAATGTCAAACAAGTAAAATAAAACATAGAACCCCTCAAAGAGCAACATATAGTAACACTAAATCATCACTGTAATAAATAAAATGAATCTCAGAATTAAATCTGAGGGGTAGACCTGACAAGCAATTAGTCCAAATTAAAAACAAACAAACAAACAAAAAACAGAAGGCTCAGAGAAAAAGAAGATATCTTCAAAAGAATATCACCTGTAACAAAGTATATGATTAAGAAACAGGAAAGATTTTACTAAGGCAAAAGCATTAAAAAAATAATAATGAAATATGTTCCCTCTTCCAACTCCTACTCCAAATTGTTTTTGTCCTAGTTTTTAAGTTATAATCTCTTTTCTAAAATATGAAATCAACTTTATTATAGTATCATTTACACACAATGACCTGTACAGGTTTCAAATATACAACTCAGTGAGTATGACAAACTTCTAATATTTTGTAATTACAACCAGTGTAACTACAGTCAATCAAAATCAAGGGACAGATTTACATCTGTATCCCATGTACATCATAGCAGGAAGTTCTCTTTATGGTCGATTCCCACTGCAGCCCCTTCTAGTACTGTGTCTTAGTTTTACCTATTCTAGAACTCCTTGTGGATGGAATCATGCAACAGGTACTGTTTAGTGTTTGGATTGATCACTCAGCATGAAGTTTTTAAAGAGTCATGTATGTTGCAGGTGCCAGCAGTTTGCTATTTTTATAATAGAGGGTTTTAAATTTTATGAATATAACATAATTTTGTTTATCCATTTTCTTGTGCATGGTCATTTGAGTAGTTTAAAGTTTTTGAATAGTATAAAGAAAGCTGCCATCAACATTCTTATACAAGTCTCATGGAAGATATGTGTTTTTATTTCTCTTCAGAAAATCTAGGATTGGCAGTGCTAGTTCATAGTGTAGGTGTATGTTTAACTATATCAAAAGATGTCCAACTGTTTTACAATGTGATTGCACCATTTTACGTTGCAGCCATCATATATGAGAATTAGAGTTATTCCATAGTCTCACAACATTTAGTATTTAAAATTCAGCCATTTCAGTGGGTGTGAGGTGGAATCTCATTGTGGTTTTGATGTGCATTTCCCTCATGACTGATAGTACAGTATTGAGCATCTTTTCATGAGCTTTTTGGCCTTTATATTTTGTCAATTGTCCTTTTTCTGAGATTTTATTATAGTGTCTGCTTTCTCACTATTGAGTTGTAAGAGTTGTTTATATGTTCTGGAAACAAGTCCTCTGTAAAATACAGTGCTGTAAATATTTTATCCCAGTGTGGCTTAGATTTCTCGTAACAGTTTCTACTTTGTCTACCATGTGTCAGTTCTGAGTTGGTTTTGATTCATGAGTGTTTCTTTGCAGTGTAGGCCATATTTTTCTGCTGGTTTTGCATGCCAGTTAACTCTTTTTTTGGATACTAGACACTGTAAATTGTACCTTTTTGGGTCCTGGATATCTTCATATTCCTATAAACATTCTTGAGCTTTGTTCAGGGATGTAGTTCAATTGCTTGAAAAGTTTAATCTCTTTAGGTCTTACTTTTCACATGTTTAGGTGAGACCAGAGCAGTATATACACTGAAGCAAGACCTTTCTGAGTGTTCTCATCGGTGTCCTGTGAATTACGTGGGTTTCCAGTTTGGCTGGGGCACCAGCACTGGTCCTGGCCCTGCCCGAACGTCAGCAATTCTGTGTACTCTGTGCCTTCTCAATGGGGGTGATATTGCCCCCATTACACTTTAAATATTTATTTTCTATGTCATATTTTGTAATAGGTCCAGAATGCTCATCTCAACCTGTCATCTCATGGCTACAACAGTCCATGCCCACAGGATTTTTACAATATTTGTTTTAGAGTAAAAATATATTTTTAGAGCAAAGATATTTGTTCTTATAATTTCTAATAGCACATTTAAACATATGTTGTTAGCATTTAAACATAGGCCTAACGTCTGTGATTTTGATAAAGCTCAAAAATATTCTATTTCATAAAATTGAATTGCTGTTCATCATCTTCTGGGCCAAGGGTGGCGAACCTTTTGGCGATTGAGTGCCAAAGTTTATGAAATAAGAGTATACTCACTCGACTCGCGTGCCAACCCATCGAGTGAGATAGAGGTATTGATTATTTTTATGTCTATAAGAGCATATACAATAATTTTTTAAATGGTATTCACAGCTCCGCGTGCCGAAATAATTGCTCCGCGTGCCACTTTGGGCACGCGTGCCAGAGGTTCGCCACCCCCATTCTAGGCCATAGTTTTACTTCTTAAATACTTGGTTTGATTTCTGTGATCCTTAAAGAGAGCTTCTACCTTGTCCTGGCAGTAAAAGTTGACACATCTCAGAGAGAGGAGGGAGGGGCATCTGAGCATCTCCACGTAAGGAGGAGCTGACGGAGCCAGTTCCCATGGGGACCGAGAGATGGCAGTGGGAGAGGCCGGTGCCCTTGTTTTGTTTGTTTGTTTGTTTTTATTGTTAAATTTATCGAGGTGATATTTTTTGGCAACATGGTTTCTGGGGGTACAAGCCCATGCACGCCCTTGTTAATTTACGTTCTTCAGCAGTTGACTTTTTGGTAACCATGAGCCCATATTTCTTTCGTCCTTAAGTAAAACCAATAAAATGTGGATTAAATATAATAAAAACTAAATGTTTGGCACTAACCTTTTAGCAAAACAAGACCCAAATCCCTGAAAAGGTTTGCAAAGCCCTTCCTTTATGAGGGCTGCACTCCAGCTCCCTCGCTGCTCATTGCACGCCCTCTGCCTTTCACTCTGCACTCTAGTCTCACTGTCCTTTTAGGTCTTCAAGCGTGCCCTCCACTGCCCCCTTCCTCCACTGGCATTTGCAATACGCTGGTTTTTCTGCCTCAGCTACCTGAATTGCTTTACTCTTCCCTAATCATTTCTATATTCAGGTCTCAGCTAAAATCTCACTTTCTCAGGAACCTTCTATGGCAGCTGATATTTTTCCAAGATGGTCTTAATATCTCCTATCCCATATCCTCTTCTGCAATATGACTCTGCCATTCCCCCTGCAAGAGGAAGAGTTGACTTGTAGCTTCCACATGGGCCTTCTAGAATGCTTGCTCTGGGGACAATCCCTCTTGGAACCCAGTGCACTGCTATAAGAAATCAAAGCCACTTGGGGAGACCACGTGCAGATGCTCTGCTCAACAGCTGAACTAAGCCATATGCCAACAACCATGTGAAGGCGGCATCTTGCATGCCCAGCCCAGTCAGATGACCACAGCCCACAGCAACAGCGTGACGGACCCCAAGTAAGAACCAAGGAAGTGAGCCCAGCCAGCCCACAGAACCATGGGAAATAATAAATCACTGTTTTAAGTTTTAGGGGTTGGGTTTTGGAACAGCAGATATTTAGTTCATCATGGCCACACTCTTCAAAAATATCTAATGGTGGTAATATAAGTCCACTGTAAGCTGGGCACTGGTCCTAGTGCCTTGCAAATACCATCTTAGTCAGTCTTTACTAGAGTCTTATGAGGGGAAGAAGCATTTTTAAATCTTTCTTGAATTACAGATTAAGAACACTTCCCCCATCAACACTCAGTGAGGATGTGAACCCAGGTAGCCTCTTTATAGCACTTCCCATGGTTTGTAACTGTACCTGTATCTTTGTAATTATTTGGATTAGTGTCTCTTTCCTCCCAACTGAACTGTGAGCTCCATGGGGGTTGGGAACATCTGCTTTTGTTCATGATGAATCTTTGGTGCCTAAAATATGCTCAGTAAAATCAGAGTAAATCTCAGCAGTTTCTAGGGAGCTCACACTGAGAGTGAAAGAATAAAATGCCAATTGCTTCATCATTCTTTATGAGATAGGACCCGCCTTGTAGTTTAGAGGTGAAATATATATTTAAAATTCAGAATAGCGTAGAGGCAGTGCTTGGGAATATCGGCTTTGGAGCAGACAGATCTGGGTTCAAATTCTGACTTGAGTTCTCTGTGACCTGGGCTAAAGTCATCACTTTTTCACCTTTAATATCAGATAAGCACCTTGCTTGGAGTTGAGAGGATGAAAGGACATATGCAAAGTGCCTTGCACACAGTCCCAACAGAGTCCCACTGGCAAACATAATAAATAGAAAATTCTTTCAATTCATGGCCAATATGACGTCTGTTCACATCAAACATTAGCTCAGATAGGAGCACCCACTGAAAATGGTAGATATATGAGGGGGACACCCCAAAACCCAGAATTGATTTATGAAAAACTGTGTATTTATTCTGACATGTTTAAACTTCAGGCACCTTCAAAGTACTCTCGGTCTGATGCACTACACCTATCAAGATGCTTTTCCACTGCACAAAAGGTTTTAAACTAATCAATTTTGATGCCTTTTCGTGCTTCTGCCATTATTTGTTTTACCTCTTCCACATGAGCAAAATGTTTCCCTTTGAGGACGTTTTGCATTAGGGGACACAAAAATAAGTTGTTGGGGGTGGGGGGTGGTGAGGATCAAGTCAATAGGGAGGGTGGGGCACGGGAGTCGTGCCGGTTTGGGTCAAGAAGTGCTGAACACTCAGCGCTGTGTGGGTAGGGGCACTGTCTTGGTGGAAGAACCACTCATCTGTTTGCCACAACTTGGGATGTTTCTTTCACAAATCGTGACGCAACCTTCTCATAACTTCCAGAGAGAAACTTTGGTGACCTTTTGACCTGGAGGACCAAACTGCAAGTGCACACTCCCTCTCACATAAAAAAAAAAAAAAAGAAAAGATAATTCTGGTTTTTTGGGGGTGGGGTCCCCCTCCATCTCCAGCTTGGGCATTCTCACTCATTGGGTGAGTAAAGAGGAGCGATGCTGTGACTGCACTAAAATTTGCATTTATAATTTCATAACACTTGATGAAAGATTCCACAAAATCAAGGGACTCACTATATATACTAAATGAGGTCACATGATGGAGACTGCAAGCCGGAGCACCTTCAGTTCCCTGCAGGTGGAGGGTGACCTCCCTCAGCCTGAGAGGAGCAATCCTCAGCCCAGACTCCTGGGCCGCTCCACCCTGAACTGGAAGAGGTGGGCACTTGGGGTTGGCAGGCCTTCTTTCCCACTATTCAGAAGCTGTATCTGCCCAAAGCAGAAAACAGACCAACAGCGGCACTGGCTTCAGTAGCAGAGGAGCCATTTAACAAGCAGGTGCATAGAGGAGGCAGAAAGAACCTCCTCAGAGATGCCCCGGGACTTACTCGCTGGACAGGACAGCACCATGGCTGCTGGAAACAGGACACTGTGCTCGACTTACATGTTGCCAGTGTGAGTTTTCATTTGCTACTGAACTGGCCAGGCGTTCAGTGTAGTCTGTGCATTTCTGTCACTTCCCAGTGTCCTGGGCAGAGCCTTACCAGTTGTTTTCATGTACTTCCAATCAGACATTTGCCCTAATGAGGAGAGACACACAATGTGTGTGTACAGTGTGACTAACGTTCACAATGGGAAAACTAACAGGGCATTATTTGTATTGACAATAAGTAACTTAAATGGGTAGCCCCCATTTAAGGAATGTAGGTGACGGCAGGAAGCCAGTACATTACCCTCCACTGTCACCACAACTTATGAAGCTGGGGGCTGGCGTCTCCTTACGTTTCATCAGTGGGGTTTATAACAGGGCCTCCACAGCTTCAATCCAGAGGGCGCCCGTTGTTCCTTTATGAAAGAACAGTTCACCTCGTCATAAATCAGAACCCTGGCCCTAGTTCCCTTTGATGACTGTTTTCTTCTTCCATTTGAATGGGAAGAGAAAAAATAGCTCAATTAACCATGAATGCGTGCTCCTAATTTGAATTACCTTAAATGATGGACGGGGCAGGATTTAAACAAACGGGAAACACTGCGACTTTGGGAACAACCTAACAAGTGTGTCTGCTTTTCCCCATCACTTGCCTTATTCCTTTGAAGAGATGGGTCAAAAAAGCATTGAGTTTTTAGCAAGGAGAAGTGAAATCAAACCCTGGGTGGGGTCCAGCGCCAACACTACCCCTAACAGAGTTCTTGGCACTAGGCAAAACATTCTATTGTTCTTTTTTTTTTTTTTTTTTTTAATATTTTATTGTTTTGACAGAGAGAGAGAAACAGAGACAGAGAGCAGCAAGAAGGGGTAGGGCCCAGAGCAGTCTCCATAGTTGAACTTCATCAGTTTTCAACATAGTTTTGTTCCACACAGGTGGGCGGGGGCTACACGGGGCCGGAGCTGGGCTGGGGGCCTCCCACATGGGAGGCATGCCCCCTCGAGCCAGGGGCTGAACCGGGGGGAGGAGGGGCAAGAACCAAACTGGGGGCCTCCTGCGTAGGAAGCACACCCCAGTTCAGCATATGGGTCCACACAGGCCGGGGCCGGAATTCGATCCTCGGTCCCCAGGGCTGCAAAGCGAGCACTTAACCTGCTGAGCCATCCCGGCTTCCCCTCTATCGTTATCTGCAACTTTGGCATCTGGAAAAGGTGTCAGATGAAATTATCTCATAGACGCATTCGGTTTTTCTCATGGATTTTGAGCCTGTGTGGCCTAACAAGTTACATGTGCTTTGCTCTCAGTCATTCAAGCAAATCACACGTGAGATAATGCCTACCGTTACTGTAAATGTAGTAATTTTTTTCAATTTTTTATATTTTGAAAGTTATTTATACTTTTGTTTCTGACAGAGAGACAGAGAAGGGGGAGGGCCCAGAGCAGTAGTAGTACTGTCTCCATAGTAGTACTGTCATCAGTTTCAACATGGTTTCATTCCACACAGGTGAGGGGTAGAGGGGCCTCCTGTATAGGAGGCACACCCCCTCTAGCTAGGGGCAGAACCAGGGACCTCCCACATGGGAAGCTTGCCCTGGCGAGAACCAAATTGGGATTCACACCCCAGTTCAACTTATGGGTCTTCATGGGCCAGGGCTGGGATTCGATCCTTGGACCCTGGGGCTATAAAGCAAGCGCTTAACCCGCTGAGCCATCCTGGCTTTCCCTTGTTATATTTTAAAAGTTATTTTCTTATGATTTCCGGGCTTTCACTTTAAATTATGTATTGCTATTTAGTTGCCACTTAGGTTCAATAATTGCTGGCAATAATCTAAATTACACATTATTTTATTTCTCACCCTATAACTACTTTTTATTCTTTGCTATTTTCTATTCACTCCCTTCTGGCCCCCTGCCCCATGAAGAATTCATTTCAGAGCTAAGAGCCTAAGCTACTGGCTGGCTGTTAGCTAGCTGAGTGTGCAGGGGACATTCAACTAACACATAGGTTTAATTTTCTATCTGGAATTACATCTATGGACGAGCCTTTGGAGATACACACCTTAACGCAAGCACGTTAAAATACAAAATGACGAGACATTTTTTTAAAGAGGATATTTAGGATCTGGGCAGAAATAAGTTAAAAATATTAATATCAGCCTGAATATCTCCCTAACTTGTCAAAAAAATAATGAGATACCAGTTGAAGGTTACACATATTTATCTGCTCATATACTCGAATCACTGAAAATGGACAAATCAAAAAGGGGTTGTTGAAAACATAGAGATCTTTTACGCTTCTAAAATTTGAAAGCACTTTTGATTCAAAAGGAGCAGTAATTAGGCTGCAGTGTTTGGTATCTTTTCAAAAATGGCATGAAGTTTCACTGATTTGGATAATAAAAGCTTGGATTGGAAATTCAGCTGGCCTTAGGGAAGCTATTAATACATCTGCTTTAGCCCCTCTGGCTGCCGTTGACTTACTGTTTGCACTGTTTCCAGGCACATTTCACTCTAGTGAGAACTAAAAAGCAGACAGAGGTGTCTCGCTGCCCTTTACAACCCATCTGCTTCCATTGTGTAGAGTTGTGGACACTACTAAAAGCAAAAGTGTCGAGCCACACAAGCAATTTAATTTTGACACATCTGTTCAACCAGCAATTGGCTACTCTGAAGAGCAGAATATCTTGTACTACACATTGTAACAGTTAAACTTTCATTAAATGCATGTACTGCTACAGGAGAAATATCATAAAACATCTTTTTAATGTGAACACTACTTCATACAATGAAAAACTATTTACAATGTGTTGCTTCCAGATTGGTTGCTTTTACATCGTATATATACCCGGCATGTGTCTTCAGCCAGAAGCTTCAGTCCAATTGCACATCGTCCTTATACTCGATGGCTCTCTAAGGCCCCATGGGAATCAGGAACTCTGTCCACTTACATTCTCCTTAATAATTATGGCTCAGCAGGTACGCCACCAAAATCATCTATGACCCAGAGACTCTGGCAATCACACGTATATAAAATGCGTAGACTAGGTTTTTCTCCAATAAATAATTTGACAATACAATCCATTTCCATCTTAAGAAAGTGTTTTCAGTGACAAAAAAACTTATTTTTCTCAATGGAACTAGAGTGAATAGTCTGTTGCTCACACTGAAACTGAGTTATGATGTCATTGTATACAAATATAGCATACTTTGGCCAGGAATATAATTTCTTGTTAAAGAGTTTATTTGCCTTCACACTCCGGATTGCTACATACATTCACAGTTTTAATAGACTGCCATTAGCTATTCCAGTTGTGCTTTAAAATCCCAAATATCATTTTCATTAGTGAGTGCAAAGCAAATGTTCCATTTGACTACAATTGGTCCTAGAGTTATAAACTCCATAAGATTTCTTGAAAGCTCGCTCATTCTCCAGTTTCATCATTTTCTTTCTCAGGTATGACTTCTAGGCTCCGGCGTGGCTTCTGAACGTCAGCATTTTCTGTGCCTGGCTTATTCAGTCCACACGAAACAGCAGCATAATGGATTTGTTTCAGGTTCTCCAAAGTCTCGTTCTTAGCATATTTCAAAAGATCCGCTTGTCCCTGTAACAAAATATGCAATTAATCATGTTAGATATTACAGTTTGACAATGTAAGTCTTTCCATTGAAATAGAAATATTTTGATTCTGCCAAGAGGGCATATGTATTTCTTATTGGCACAGCATTTGAATACATCAATTTTAATAAAAAATCAGTTTGTCCTCCCAGTTTTCCATATCATAGTTCAAGAGTGTCTTGCCTTTAGAGCCCTTTCTGTTTATAAATCTGAATAGAGTTGTGTGCTTGTGGATGGATCATTTCCACTAAAATTACAATCTCCACTACTTGTTTGGCTAATCTTGGTTTCTTCCTTTTACTTACACTTTTTATTCTGAGATAAGTAAAAATTCACAGAAGGATACAAATATAGTACAGAGAGGTCTTGTGTACTCTTTCCCAAAATTTCCCCAAAGGTTCCATCTTCTATAGGAAAATGACACTAGTACAATGTGTGTGTATAGTTCGGTGTCACTTTATCTCACATGTACATTCATTAACTACCAGTGCAATCAGCACACAGAGCCAATTCACTGCCACAAACATCTCCCTGGTATTATGACTCCATAGTCACCCTCCCCATCACTCCACTATCCCTAACCCTTGACGACCACTAATCTGGCAGAAGGAGTCTGTCTTGTGCATCTCAGAGCATTTAGCAGTACACCTAGCTTTACCCACTAGAGAGTAGGAACACCCCTTTAGTGTGACAACCAAAATGTCTGCAGACATTGTCAAATATCACTTGGGGAGTTAAACTACCCATATATCAGCCAATGATTTCAAAATGGGGTAGAAGAGATGAAGCACTGCTCCACTGTTATAAATTCCAACATTACTTCTTTGGTTTTGTCTTGTTTTTGGTACTATTTTTCCTTCTTATATTTAACATGCCTTCTTACAGTTCTTCCAACTTATAGTATTACCTTTCCTTCTTTCTTATTTTCCTTGCTTACCAATTTCTCTTCTTCTCTCTGGCTCTACATTTATTCCATTATTCTTTTCATGATTCACCTGTAGTTTGACTTTTTCTTTGTCATACTTACATTCTTGGTGCCATACCTTCTTTCCCCCTTTCTGTTTTTTATTTTGTATTTTTAAAGCACCTCCCAGTGCGGGTCTCCATTAACATACCCTTATACAACTAAAGCCTTGGACCACCTGTGAAGAATGACAGGTAAGGACTTACTTCGGCAGGCAACCAGACTATAATCAAATCTCAGTGGCTAGTGAGACCTAATTGCAATGCAATGGAAGCCACCATGAGGCTTGAATCCACAGAATAGATGGCTGTTTACCACTTACTGTTCATGATTTTCCTGCTTTACAGAGACCTTTAATTAGTAACTATAAATAGGTGTTCGATTGCTTAGTTTTACTGAAGGAGCTTTGTTTTTATTCACTATTACTAGTCACTGAACTCATGTACTGAAATTGTACTAGTAAGGTCTGTAAATAAAATTAGCGTTATTGTGCCAAGAATAAGATTTCTTGTTAAAGAGTTTATCTGTACAAATGAAGGATTACTATACACATTTCTGGTTAATAAATTGTATTTAGAAAATACATTTGTGCTTTAAAATTCCAAATATTATTATTTTTAACTAATAAATTTAATTTTTTAGATAAGTTTAGGTTTCCAACAAAATTCATTAGAGAGTAGAGTTCCCATTACCCGCTGCTCTCACATAAGCACAGCTTTCTCCACTATCAACATGCTGCTATTGTCTGTTTAATTTTAAATTCCTCTGTTCATTAATGGTATATAAGAAAATGATGGACTTTTATACATTAACCTTATATCCTACAACCTTGCTATAATAGCTTATTAGTTCCAGGGGATTTCTGTCAGTTCTTCTGGAATTCTTACATAGGTGATCATGTCATCTGTATACAAAGACAGTTTTATTTCTTCCTTCCCAGTCAGTATGCCTTTTGTTTTTTTTTTCTTGTCTTATTGCATTAGCCAAGACTTTTAGTTTGATTCTAAAAAGCAGTGGTGTCAGAGGACATCTTTGCTTTGTTCCAGATCTTAGTGGGAAAACTATGAGTTTCTCACCGTTGAGTACGATGTTAGTTACAAGTTTTTTTGTATATGTTCTTTATCAAGATTAGAAAGTTCTTTTCTATTCCTAGTTTGCTGAGTTTTTATCCTGAATAAGTGTTGGATTTTGTCAAGTGCTTTTTAAACCCCATCTAATTGAGATGATCATGTGATTTTTCTTCTTTATCCTATTGATGTCATGGATTACACTAATGGTTTTTGATTGTTGAATTGCATTTGGTCATGGTATATAACTCTTATACATGATGGAGTCTATTTGGTAATATTTTCTTGGGGATTTTTCCATTTATGTTCATGAATGATACTGGTCTAGAGTTTTCTTGTAATGTCTTTGTCTGGTATGGTATTAGGGTAATGCTAGCCATGTAGAATGTATTAGGAAGTATTCCCTCTGCTTCTATTTTCTGGAAGATATTATAGAGAATTGGTATAATTTCTTCCTTAAATGTGTAGCAGAATTCACCAGTGAATCCATGTGAGCTCTGTTCTTAAAGATTAAGTATTGATTCAATTTCTTTAATAGAGATAGGCTTATTCAGATTGCCTATTTCTCATTGTGAGTTTTGGCAGAATGTGTCTTTCAAGGAGATGGTCCATTTAAACTAGTTTATCAAATTTGTAGGTACAGAGTTGTTCATAATATTTTGTAATTATCTTTCTAAAGCCCATTGGATCTATAATGATGTCTGTGCTTCCATTTCTGATATTAGGAATTTGTCTCCCCCTGCCTCCTTCCCCTGACCCTCAATTAGCCTGGCTAGTACTTACTGATTTTATTGATCTTTTTAAAGAACTAGATTTTGTTTTTGTTGATTTTTCTCTATTAATTTCCTGTTTTCAATTCCACTGATTTCTGTGCTAATATTTTGATTAATAAAAAGTTAGTGGGCCTTTATTCAAAATGCCTACTTGGCACATCCTCCTGGATTTGACACGTCCAAAACTGAGTTCCTGATATCCTACCATTACCCCTATAATCAGTTCCTATTAGTCTAATGCAACGCTCTTCTTGCAGTGACTCTGACCAAATACTCTAATATCAACTTTGACTCTTCTCCATTTCTTACAACCTCTAGTCTGTCAGCAGCTCTTACTGTCTCTGTCTTTAGAAAATGAAACACAGTGGGTGCCGGGATAGCTCAGGGGTTGAGCGCTTGCCTCACAATCACGAGGTCTGGAATTTGATTCCCAGCCCCAGTCCATGAAACCCATATGCTGAACTGCAGCACATCTGGTAACTACTGGGATGACTTAGCAGCAAAGGTTTTTGCCTCCCATGTGAGAGGCCCCCGGTACTGTTCCCACCCCACACAGCCCCACATCCACCTGTATGGAATGAAACTGTGTTACAATTAATGATGTACAACTGTGGAGAGTGCTCTGGGCCCTCCTCACTCCTCTCTCTCTTGCTTCTCTCAATAAAATTAACCTTAAAAAAAAACACAAATAACACACACACACACGTTCTTACTACTTCTTGCCACACTCATTGTCACCAATGCAGCCTAAGCCACCATCACCCTTCTCTGGGTTTACGATAATACCTTCCCAACTGGTTGTCCTGTTTTTCCCTTCTCAACGTGACAGCCAGAGGAAGCCAATTAGAACATAATCAGAACACACCACCTCTCTGTGGCTCCTCATATAACTCAGAGTGAGAGTCGAAGTCCTTTCCCATGGCCCTATATGACCTGCTCCCTTATTCACTCGGCCTCTGTTACATTGGGCTCCTAAATGTTCCTCAGACACAGCAGGTCCTCTCTGGCCCAGTCTCAAGGTGTGTGTCCTCACCATTCCCCGTGCAGGGCAGGCTCTTGCCCAGGAATGCACACAGCTCACTCGCTCACCTCCTTCAGGTCTTGATGACAAAGTTCCTATCTCAGGGATGCCCTCCCTAACAACCTTTCTAAAATTAGAATTCCCACCTCCTGCTCACAATTCTCCTTACCCTTTCCCTGTCTCACTTTCTTCATAACATTGACATAATCTACTGCCCTGTTTATTGTCTGTTTCTCCCACTACATGTGAGCTCCACGAGGGGAGGGAATTTTATGCCTTCAGGTCACGGCTGAGCTCTCCACGTCTAGAAACAGCACCAGGCACACAAAGTAGGCTCAGTAAACATGTTGAATGAAAATGATTAGAGCAAAATGTGAACGTCTTTTAAATCTTCACAGCTGCCTCCAAAACAATGTTTTACCTTTTCCCCTCTGCATTTAGATACATTACATTACCTTAGGTATTTTATTTTATTTTATTTTTATATAAATGGAAGTAAGCAAACTATTAGTTTTTGGTTTCCTTTTTTCTTTTTCCCACCAAAAACCATATCTTAGCAATCTTTCCATATCAGCATATGAGGGCTGTCCAGAAAGGGCTGTAAGTTGGAACAACCACTATGGAAGACAATATGGAGATTCCTCAAAAAACTTGCAATGGAATTACCATATGACCCAGCAATCCTTCACCCGGGCATCTACCCAAAAAACTTGAAAACCTAATCTGCAAAGACATATGTACCCCAATGTTTATAGCAGCACAGTTCACGGTGGCCAAGTTGTGGAAACAACCAAAGTGTCCTTTGATAGATGATGGATAAAGAAGTTGTGGTACATTTATACACAATGAAATACTACTCAGCAATAAAAAAAGATGAAATACAGCAGTTTGTGACAACATGGAGGGACCTTGAGAACATCTTATTAAACGAAATAAGTCAGACTGAAAGAATCAAGAAACATATGACTTCACTTATAGGTGGAATATAAAACTGAAAGGAACAAAGAAACAAAGACTCATGGACACAGTCAATAGTTTAGTGGTTACCTGAGGGTAAGGGGGGGAGGCGGGTGGGAGAGATGGGAGTGGGGGTGTAGGGAGGGGGCATCAAATATATAGTGACAGAAAGAGAGCTGATTTTGAGTAGTGAGCACATAATGCAATGTAGAGACAATGTAATGTAGAATTGTACACCTGGAAACTATGTAATTGTTATCAACCAATATCACCCCAGTAAAAAATAATTTCTAAAATTAAAAAAAAAAAATAGAAGAAAAACAGAAAAAAGAAAGTATCTAGTCATGTAACCATTCTCGTTGTACTGACAAGGGCTGGATTTTTTTCTGGTCAGCCCTCATATATAGACCTACACAGGATGACAGAGTACGTAAAAACAAAAATCCCCAGATGGTGTAAGATAATTAATGCAGTAACAGCGTTATTTATCTGGTTGAATCTCATGCTTCTCAAGTTCAGACAAGTCATGGCATCTTGAAGAGACCAGGCCTTTGGTGAAACACAAGGAACCTCTATAGGTGTTATCCACATCATTTTTATTTTATTCTATGTATCTAAAGCTACATGCCTGATATGATATGTCTTGGAATCATTGTGTCTAGTATGAGTAAAGGACAATTCAGAATGAGGTGGTGGTGTTTGCTTCAGCAGGGTTCACATCTCATTGCTTCAAAAGAGTAAAGGCTATTTAAATAAAACACTGTCACACATAAACACACAGGGTCTGGTTTTGAAGACTTCTACAAAACTGGATACAAAACTGGCTTTGGAGTGTTTTTAGTTCAGAAACTCAAACCCTATTTGATTTCACAGATTCCATTTTGAATTTCATAACTTGTTCTATTCAGTCTTAATTTTGAAAGATTTATAACAACCTTGGGTCAAAATATTTAAGGTTCTTAGGTAGATTTAAAAAAATAACCTTTAAAAGATGAAGCTCGGAAAATATATCCTTTGCTTCTGGTCAGAACAGATACAATTAATTGGCTTCCAATTTTTTTTTTTTAATTTATTTTTACTGTTTTGACAGAGAGACGGGGGGGGGGGGGAGAGAGAGAAAGAGAGACAGAGAAGGGGGAGGGCCCAGAGCAGTCTCCATAGTTGCATGTCATTATTTTTCTATATAATTTCATTCCACAGGTGGTTGCAGGGCTGCACAGGGCTGCACAGGGCAGGAACTGGCCAGGGGCCTCCCACATAGGAAGCTCGCCCAAGTGAGAACCGAACTGGGGGCACATCCCAGTTCAGCACATGGGTCTCCAGGGGCTGGGGCTGGGATTCGATCCTTGGACTTTGGGGCTGCAAGATGAGTGCTTAACTCGCCGAGCCATCCTGGCATCCCCGGCTTTCAGGTTTTAATCAAAGTTCAATAACGCTAAAAAAGACCAAAACCTCCCCCCCCCAAAAAAAAACTCTCCTGCCTTTTGTTTCAGTGGAGTTAAGTTTCATCTTTCTCCCCTATTGCAATAGTCGTTAGTAAGGTCTTCATAGCTTAGTTTAAAAAGAACAGTGATAGCTCAGTGTGGGGCTGGCCCCCATGGCTGCTACCTGGGAGTCAGCTGGGACGGCTCTTTCTGGCTTTGCCTGGGGCTCACCTGGGATTGGTTCTGAGGTTGGAGCAGCCAGGAAAGGCATGGCGGCAGATGCAAATGCCAGGGCCAGTGCCCTCACCATACACAACACTTGGCCAACTGCCAGATGTCCTGACTGACCATAAAAGATGTCCTAGTTTTTAACATATTAAACATGTTTCAAGACACATTTGTTAGTTTGCTGCACAGCTTCTGAATCCAAAATTAATAATCATAAGTCATTGCTTTTATTTAGACCTAGACTAGAGCTAAAATAATAGGGATTCTACATTTCAGTTCAATTTTGTGAGGCTTTTTTTTTTTGCAAAACTATCTATTAGAGAAAAATTGAGTCACTTCGCTTCTGAGATGAGTGACCCAGTGTGGCCACAAAGACTCCCCAGTCTCTGCCACCAACCTGTGCAATGGCCTAAGGGCTGAAAGTCAGAGACAGCAAAGATGGATACTTGCCCTTCTCTTGGAGCCAAAAGACACTTCTCTTCCAAATGACATGCAGTGGGAGGGAAGAGACAGAAGACTATACTTGTCCAGTTTGGGGAGTCTGAAGGAGGGTCTAAAGTAGTCAAATAACTTTTGTTTTAATACAAACAGGAATGTAAGTTATCAGTGTCTGGTTTGAGCTCAGCATGTCTGGGGCCCACGCTGACTTTTGGGCAATTCTGGGGTCAAACACCCCAGCCCAAGAAGGTTCACCTGGGTGGTGTGGACTAGGCTGCCACGTTCCAGCTTCCTTATCTGCTCAGGAACACAGACATGAAGGTGGCAGATTCTAGGAGCCTTTACCAATAGCTTCTACCTCTCCCATGAGGACAGATTGACTCTGGGATAAAGAAAGGGCTGAAGACAACTGGAGAGCACCCAGGCCCAGCAGGAAGATCGACTGTGACCCTGGGAGGCTTAACGCCAAGCCACAGCAATCAATCTGATATGGATGAGTCCTTCTCTTTCCTGTCACCCTGCAAGTCTCTAAGAGGCCTCAGGTACCCTCTGCGTCACTCTGAGAGATGATGGCACAGGGGCTGGAGCTCCCCGGCTGTCTCTCACCCTAGCATCTTCTGCAACCAAAACAGAGAATCAGACCTGCAAAATCCTAACGCATTTCATGACCAGGCAACAGAGGGCTTTACCCAAATATTAATAGGAGATGGTCAAAGACTTAGTACTTTCAGTAAATATTTTGTGGTTAGGTGCTATTTCAGGTGATAAAAGACTCAGAGAGAAACTGAACACAATTCAAGACCGCCCTTCTGTGCCATGGAAACTACTTAATATGTTGTATTTCTTACAACCACAGTTCAAATTAGCACAGAAGGGCTGCAGCCCTGAATCTGAAACCATGGAGGCTATACTATGTGAAAAAATGAGATATGTAGGAAAGCATAACAGCAAAGCCTTCTGGAAACAACAGTTACCATTTATTGAGTGATTACTGTGCGCCAGGCTCTGCAGTAAGCCCTTTACAAAGATTATGTCACAAACATTTCTTCATTCTGTCAGAGAGGGACAATTACTATCCACATTTTATTCATTTATTTGTTATTATTATTTTTATTGTTTTTGACAGAGAGAGATACAGAGACAGAGACAGAGAGAAGGGAGAGGGCCCAGAACAGTCTCCATAGTTGCACATCATCGGTTTTTCCACATAGTTTCATTCCACAGGTGGATGCGGGGCTGCACAGGGCAGGAGCTGGGTTGAGGTCTCACCCCGGTGAGAAATGAACTGGGGGCATCCCCAGTTCAGCACATGGGTCTGCATGGGCGGGGGCCAGGATTCGATCCTCAGTCCCCAGAGCTGCAAAGTGAGCATTTAACCCACTGAGCCATCCTGGCTTCCCTCACATTTTATAGATGAGGAAACTGAATTCAGAGAGATTAAGGGCCTTGCCCAAGGGAAAGTCTACACAGCAAATTACACTTAAACAAACTCAAGTTTCTGTTTTGTCTTCTTACACATGACTCTTGAAAGCAAGCAAGCAAGCAAAGTAGAGCTTCTATCCCATTTTTTATGTATTCAGCATATTATTAACCGTGCAGACAATTCACTCTTCCTGTAATTAAATACAGGAACAGAAATATAGATTTCCGATTCACATTTGTTGAATGAAGAATGAGTGAACAACAGGATAAACGGACTGTGGGAATCTTGGCTTCTGATTCTAAATGGCCACCCACTACACTCTGACAGCTCCCTCCCCAAGTGGTTTGCTGTGGCTGGCTGAGGCTGCACCACTGCGTCAGGGCTAAGTGAGGCCTCCCAGCACGGTCAGGCCTTGTTCCCACACTTGAAAAAGATCCCCTGATCATCAGCACCCAAAGCCAGAGCCACAGGGGGCGGTGGCCCTGTTTTTCTATAGGTCACTGGGCTCACTTTAAACGTTTCTGTTTCTTCTGTCCTGGTGTTCATTCTCATATTTGGTAAGAGTGGGACATGAGCTGCAAACAAACTCGCCTCGCTGACTACTTATGAAATGCTGCCTTCCCTCTCCCCTGCTTTCCATCCCAGGGGCTTCAGGTGCTGACGGGGTGGAGGAGGGGCTCTGAGATAGTGTAAGGATGAGCGCTGTGATCATGGCTCCTAACCCTGGATTTGTCTCTTCATACAGAGAGACACCCAATTGCATCACATGCTGTCTTGGCTCTGAAAGGCTGGTGGGCTGGTGGAAGATGCTCCTCATGTCTTGATTCTGCACCCACTCACCTTTTCTGCCAACATTTTGGCTACTTGTCACATATGTTTCATCACAGCTACTCCTCAATGTAACAATGGCTGTGCTCAAAGGTTTGTACAAAAGTTAGTTCAAAATTTTAAAAAGATTCATTTTAATTTAAATTCAGAATGAATGCCTTTCTCCTCAGAAATAATTTAATGGGGCATCCACAGAGATGAAAGGCTGGGGCTCCCAGGCAGCACCGAGGAGGAGGTGCGCTGAGTTGACCCCGACAGGAGGGCAGGGAAGGGCTTGGCAGCAGAGAACACCGCTTCCACACACATGAGGCCTTCGGGGCCTACCCACTGTTTAATTGTGAGCTTTCTACACTACACAGCTTTCTAAGTTCCAACAGTGACTGTATCTCCCAGTGTTACAGACCCCCCATAGGAAGGGCTGGCTTTCACCTGGCAGTGAGGGCCTTTCCTGGCACAGAGGTGGCTGCTTGGTGGTAGAAGCGGGGCAGTGGTTTCAGAAACAGCCACTGGAGTCTCCAAATAATGCAAGTGAGCCATGACTTAAGCATGGAAGGCAGGAGGTCAAGAATGGGTTCCAGGCAGAGGGACGAGGGTCAGAGCAGAGGCGGGTGTGACCCAACTGCACAGAGAGACAGGAAGTGGGGCGGGAGAAGGTGCTGACAGTGGAGCAGAGCCAGGACCATGAGGGTCAAGGCTCCTGCAAACGCTAGTAAAAACGGTGCATGCACAGCACTTCCTTCACCCTATTAATCTTTGCAGCACACCTTTGCAGAATCAAATGTTAGCTGAGTAATCACAAATTCCACATTAGCAGTATCCAAATGTCTGAGGTTTTGCTGTGTTTTAAATGGATCAGAAAGTACTGCCTGCCTAAGGACAAACACTATTGTGGTTTGAGTTTCTGAGCCACCTGAGGCCTTTTCAAACACTAATACATAAACAGCTTTCAGTCAATTACAGCTTTTCAGGGAAACAGGCAACATAATACATCACCTCTGATAAATAAGATAACTAAAGGATGTTAGCATCAATAAAAGGAGTTGCACACAGACTATCAAAGCAATTTTCGAAAAGGAAGCAAATGTTAGTCTTCAAGTCTTTGAGCACTGCACCTCAGGCAAAAATAAATCCAATCAAGATTAATGTCTTAGCAGGTGCAAAATCTGTCTGGTTGAATTATTTATTTTTGGCAGAAGTCTTATGTTCCTAAAGAGAACAAACCTCTAATTACTTTCAGGGTTTAGTTTTTAGTCTTATTTTTGAAGGTGGAGAGGAACAGAATGGGGAGAGCTAGCTTGATAGCAATTCATCTGGACAACATCCTGCATTAGGTCCATGATATGACCCAGGTGTTATAAAATCCAACATAATTTTGGTCTATATTAACAACAAGATAAATCTCAGACTACAAGTAAGTCATACTGATGGTGTCCCTCTGACAGATGAGTCCAGCCTGCATCTAAAATATGGGGATAATTCTAGTCACTCCATCTTAGGAAGGACATTGATACATGAGAACCTTCAGAAGACCCAGGAACCAGATGGCAGGGGACCAGAAGCCACTGCATTCTAGCATCTGCAGAAGGAAACGAGCATGTCTGACCTAAGTCAGGGAAGTCTAAGAAGACACGATAATTCCCAGATATGTGAAGGGGTGTTGGGGAGTAGGGAACAGAATAGTTCTGTATTGCTTGAGGGTATTACTATAACCAGTGGGTAGAGATGAAGTCATAGAGAGTCAAATTCTATATATCTCCTATGAGATTCTACCATTTTAGGAATGGTAATAAAGAGAAACAGTAAAAATTACCATCAGCCCAGTGACTATTTTAGCAAACAGAAAATAAAGGGAGAGAAATGTCTTGATTAAGCTGGTGTGTTGAAAACCCATTACAGAATTTCCTTCTCACATTCCTGATGAAATGAACAAAGAGAGTAAAATTAGCAAAAACGAAAACAAACAAAAAAACACACAAGCAGCAACCAAACAAAGAAAAGTGTGTAACGTAATTTAATAAACTTCTGAGTCACAGATTTCATACTGGCCATTCACAGAAATCCGGAAAATTGTCATCACCAACCAAATTAGAGAGAAGCAAACGGAGTGTCTTCTTTTTACTGCTATTTGATGGAGTGGGAGAAATGATGGGACAGAGCGTAGGCCGAATCTCAAAAGCATTATGCTCCAGGAAAGAAGCCAGGCACAAAGACTGCATACTACAGAGTTCCATTTACACGACACTACGGAACAGGCGAAATGAAGAAGACAGCATCAGGTCAGTGGTTGGCAAGGTGGAGGAGTTCACTACAAAGAGGCACAAGGGAACTTCCAGGGGTGACAGGAATGCTCTATCATTGTGGTGGAGTTGTGTGACTATATACATTTGTCAGATTTCAATGAATTGTGCGGTGAAAGCTGGTAAATTTTATTTTATATAAATTGTATCTCAATAAAGTTGATAAAAAAAGAGAATGATGCTACTCAAGGGGAAAGAGGTCTTAAGGGCTGGCTTCTGAATTAAAGAGGCAATCAGAAGCCTGTGGGAATGGATTACACCCTCTCCCCAGTTATGCAGCAGAAATCCTAGAACAGGACATTTGCAAACTCTGAGAAAGCTGGGGCCAAGTATCCAAACAAAGCCTCTCTGTGACCCCAGCTGAGATTTATCTCTTCTCTCTGCCATTCCCTCAGGCTATAGGAAAGCGTGGGTGACTTCTTGGACTGGTGGTGACAGTAAACCAATTCAAGTATTGAAGTTATACCAAGCAACATGGGAATTAGTCTTGGAACCAAATGGAAATATTTAAAGCTGATTAATGGAAAAATAACAATATGCCTAACCTGTTACCTAGATATATAAGAGAGTGTTAATATTCTCATCTTTCAAGGCAGAAGGTCAACAAACAAAGCTCACAATTGAAATGTGTTGTTTTTTAAAAAACCCAACAAGGGGAAGCCGGGATGGCTCAGTGGGTTAAGCGCTCACTTTGCAGCAGGGGACCAAGGATTGAATCCCGGCCCCGGCCCGTGCGGACCCATGTGCTGAACTGGGAGCTCCCCCAATTCAGTTCTCTCTCTGTCTCTGTCATTGTCTCTCTCTCTCTCTCTCTCTCTCTCTGTCAAAAAATAAATAAATAAAACTTAAAAAAAAACAAAACACCAAAAAAAAAACCACCCAAAAACCAACAAGGTGAGTCCTATTCATATTTTTCATAATCCCTTTTCTTAAGTTCTAAGGGATTTTTAGGAAATACCTTTTAAGTAAAAATTGTTCAGCAATTCATTTAGCTTCTTTATGGCTTACTTTTCTTCTGTTAAATTAAGTAAAGTGAAATAGTAGTTAAAAAAAATTTTTAAATGTAATTATAGTAGGATTTTATGTATTAACATACCTTATTTTATAATACCTGAGACACTAGTGCTTGTTAGATATACTACTATTTTATGTACCACTGAGAGAAATATCACTGCCAATTTAACTACGATACAATGCAAAGATGCCATGAACTACAAGATACATACCAATTTCAAAGATTTCAAAACTATGAAAAAAGTATAATTTAGAATCAATAAAATGCTTATCCATCCATCCATCCATCCATTCACCCACCCACCCACTTGCACAAAAGAAGGTTCCTGGAGTAAACTCACCTGCATTTAATAATAGTTATTTCTCAGAGGAAGGCTCTGAGGTCATTTAAATTTTTTTCTTTTCCCCATAAACAAACAAACAAACAAAAAAACCTTCTTTATAATAAGGACATGTTTACAAAAACAAATGAATGATTTTTCTTCTAAGATAAAAATGACTGGGAAGTAATTATGCCAAGATGTTAAATAGTTGGGTCATTCTGGGTGTGGTGATCATGGATGACATTGCTTCTTTGTTTATTTCCGTTTTTTAAAGTAGTTTTCAAAATTGACAAACTAAACAAAGCAAGTAAAGATTCATAACAACTGGGATGACCATCCTTAGATGAAAGGAGTGTATGGCAGAGTGCCTTCTGTCACGGTGAACAATCATCCCGGTTCATCCAGGACTGTCCCAGTTTTCACCCTGAAAGTCCTATGTCCCAGGATGATTGGTTATCCTGCCTCTTTTATTGTTCCAATGTGTGGGGTGATCCATAAGAAAAGATAGTTTTGATTTGATTCTAGAGTGGTAGTATGTGATATTTTTAGGGTGCCTCAGAATCCTCTGAGGAATCTGCTAAACGAGAAGATTCCTGTGGTCCACCCCTGCAGATTCTGGTCCAGGCAGTCTGAGGTGGGGCTCAGGAGACTGCATTTTAAAGGACCCAGGTAACTCCTAGGCCTGCCCTCACAGCTTTCTCAGCAGGTCGTCCTGTACCCCCTCTTCTTCCCCTGTCCACATCCAGCATCATCTGACACCCTCCCGAACCTCTGTGCCCAACTGCTGCCTACTGCACACCACTGCCCTGGAGGCGGCCACCTCTCCACGCTCACTGCAAAGAACAAGCAACAAGAGGAACTCCTGCCAGGAAAAGGTTAGCAGCTCAACTCAGACCCAAGCTCACGTCCAAGACTCCAGGAGCACTGATTCTGCTAAAGAAAGGTTAAGCCTATGTGATACACAGGAAGGAAAAAACTCCTTCCATTGTACAAAATGACACACAATTCCCTCCAAGCCTTCCCCATTCCATGCTTAGGTTCTGTCATACATACTCAGATACCGTCCTTAGCAAATGTTATCCTGGAAATTTTAAAACTATCTATTATCCTATCCTATACATCTGTTTCCATATGAATGTAAGTCTGAGACGTTAATTCTCTCTTCTGGACATGTCTATGAATGAAAAGGGAGTTATATACAACTTTAGTGACTGAGAGTAACTTCATAGAGTGATCATAAATTCCTAACTGGGCAGGCCATGGTGGGTAGTCACACCCCAGGCCTATGACTTCTTTAGTAAAAGTTTAAGCCAGCCTTGTTTATTGTTCTTGTGCATCTAGGTTATGCTGGAACCTTTAGGGGTCTTTTCCAGACCCCTAAAGGCATGACTACCCTCAAGGGAGCGCTCAACGGGGTTAAGAATCCTATACCTTGCTTTCTGCCACCTTCAGGTAATATTCCTTACATTCTCTCCTTAATTCCAAAGGTATAAAAGAAACTGCAAAACTGTCATTCTCTGGAGCATTTTGAGATCTTGTTTCCTGGCATGGTTGTTAGTTTGGTTCAAATAAACTCATATAAAAATTCTCCACAGGTTTGGGTATTGCTTATGTCAACAAGGCAAAAAGAAATATGTTTCTTCAGTGTAGCTATTGTGTTCCATTACTTATTTCTAAGATCTGGTACATTACTCTATGTCAACTGTTTTCCATTAATATGTGAGCCAGACTCCCATTTTTGGTGGCTCTTTTCCCAGGGCTTCTCAAGCTTCCACAGCATAAGAATGCCCTGGGATCTTGCAGACACACAGATTCTGACTCAGTGGGTCGAGGGTACAGCCTGCACTTTGAACAAGCTTTCAGGTGATGCCCAGACTGCTATTTCTCAGACAACAAAGGAGTAGCAAAGAGAGCCAACAGATGGAAGTTTGGTCCCTAATTCTATTTTTGCCTGTAATAAAATAAAAGCCAAATGAGGATTTATTCCTATCAGAGGACTATAAATGACTGGGCTATTTTTTCCTGAGGTGGGAGTGAGTCAGCAAGTTGTAAAGCCAAACTCCTTTTCATTGTAAATTCTTATCTCTGCTATTTACTGAACAGCAGATAAGAGTTAAATACTACACAGATCTAGAGATTTAAAAAAAAATAGAATTGTACATGTGTAGGCAGGGAAGTGTCTGAAGAAGAAAATGATTTTAATTATAAAAAATGAAGAGGGGTTTCATGTGAGAAAATGCAAGCTGGTTGCTTTGGAAGGGCAACTTTTATTAAATCAAAACAGAAAACTGTTGTCAGCTGCAGGGATGGATCTTGTAACTTGAAGGGGAGTGGGGAGATAAAAGGAGGCAGCTGTGCTAATGTTGTCACCATTTTGAATTTAACCTAGCAAAAACTTTGGAGGGTGAATAAATGCCAGATAGTAACTTTGCATATTGTTGTCCAAGATCAGTGAAATAATGTTTCTGTGTTATCATTAGTCAATTCTCAAATACTGAGGTGGAGAAAAGTAAATATCATTGATACAAAGCTCAAAAAAGTTTCAACGTGTATACATGGCATTATTTTAATAATTGTGCCATATTATATACAGCACAGAGAAAAAGATCAGGAGAAAATACAGCAGAGGGCCAACAGTCTTTGTCTCTGGATGGTGGGCCTATGTTGGCCTTTGGTTATGCTATTTTGACATTTTCTATAATGAAAAGGTATTAGATTACTTTTATAGTAAAAGTTAATTTTCAAAAATGGTCATGCTGAGATATAGATGGAAGGAAAGGAGGAAGGGATGGAAGGAGAGAGAGAAAAGAGAAAAAAGGGAAAGGAAAAAGACAAAAGAAAGAAAATTAAAAAAAAAAGAAGGAAAAAGGAAGGAAGGAAGGAAAAAGAGGGGTTCTATGGAAAGTAACCTCACGGGGGGATCTGATCATAAATTCCTAATTGGACAGGCCATGGTGGACACTCACATACCAGGCCTAAAACTTTTTAGTAAAAGCTTTATCTTTGCCTTAAGTAAGCCCAATAGTTGTTTCTGTGCTTCTAGGTTAATATCCCTTTAAAATAACCCTTTACCACCCTCAAGAAAGCACATAATCTTGTTACCTATCCTGTAATCCAATCCCCACCTTGCTTTTTCCCATCTCCAAGTAATCTCTCTTGTATCCCCTCCTTAAATTCAAATGCATAAAATAAGCTGCAATACTGTTATTCTCTGGAGCATTTTGAGATCTTGCTTCCCATTATATCTTCTCAGTTTGGCTCAGATAAACTCTTATAAAAATTCTCTATAGGTTTGGCCGTTATTACATCAACAGAAGGAAGGAACATAAATGGCTTGTCCCTGGAAAAAATATTTCTTTCAAATGGCAATTGCTTTACATATTTCTTTTGATTATGTCTCACTGAATTGTTTCCTATGTTTTTCAGGGGTCATATTAAGGCTGTGATTATAATTCAAAGTGTTAAATGAAGTTTGGGTAACTAGAATCTTGAAATTCCCAACCATTCCTCTAATCAATATTTTCTATTTCACATATAACAACTGGCATGTAAGAGTGAACTTTACATTGCTTCAAGGATGAAATGGAAGGCCTTTTCCCTTCCTACCAGAATCCACAAAGTCCCCATGTTGTCCCTCTGAGCCGAATGCCCAGCTATTGTGTCTGCAGCTTCTAGAGGGCTGAGGGCACTGGATTTCTGTGACTATGTATAGCCTCCAGTGGCTGCCAATGTACAACGCAGGAAGAGTTCTACTAACTATGAAACATGCAGAAAAATACTGCAAAATCACTCGCACCAGAGACGACTCCCTAGATACCTTTAAGATGGTGATATTCCAGGTAAAGCTCTCCACTGCTTTCTGTAATTTTCGTTCCTTCAACCCTTCTTTGGTGCCAATGCTGTGCAAGTGTTCATGGAATTCCATGGCTGAAAGAAATAAGAAGACAAAGTAGATTACTTTCCCATCCAATCTGTGATAACGAAGCAGCAATATTTATTTTTCTGGGAATTGCTAAATGATGTCAACCTCCAATAGTTTCATGAACATTCCTGTATAAGAATGTAATAATGGGGAGAAACAGTGAAAATTCATGGTATCAACAAGGCCAAAGGCATCTTAGAGATTAGCAGTCCTTTTACATGGTTTTCAAGGGCAAAGAGGGCACACAGGACCATTCTCACTCTTATTTTAGAGGTGAGGAATCTTAGACTCAGCAAGATTCAGAAATTGATGGTTGTGGAGTGGCAGGAGGAAGCTGGGACTAGAACCCAGATCTCAGGAATCTCAGAAGGCAGATTTCAGCTCTGCTGAGGACACAATGTTAGCAAGTGGAGGTGAAAAGAATGCAAAGTAACATACAGGGCCCGGTGGAAGTAACACCCTCTTTTAAGTTTACCAGTTCATAAAAAGGGGTGTTACTTCTGCTGGACCCTGTATCTCCTGTTAACAGTAAGAGTCAATCTCAGGTCAGATGCCAACCCTACTGTAAAGGGGAGAGGACAGGGAGAAAGACCATGAATTATAACTTGGCATTTATATTATGACTGTACTATAATTTACATAATCAAATTAATATTCCCTATTGTCACTCAAAGTAGCCTCTAAGAGGCTCTTCCTGTAGTAATAATAAACAATAATGCAGGAGAGATATGAATGTCTTATTATTGATTTAAAATTATAATTCATGGAATTTTTGCTTATTCAGTTGCAGTCAATTATCCCATCTCTGGCCAATGGGAATCCTTCAGACAGGTTTCTAAGTCCTTTTGCAATAGCCCATTAGCCTTGGATACGTTCCTTGCACAGGATGTTCTAGACTACCAAGTACATTTCCCATCTTAGATCTGGAACCAGGCATTTCTCCAAGGACCTCTGGATTCTGTGAGTGGGAAATGATATTTAAAGGCCACAATCTGTGTGCTAGGAATGCTCATTGTTACTAAATTTTTATTGTTTTCTAGGCCTTTTTATTAGATAGATCTCAGACACTTTTTTTTTAAAGGAAAGAATAAGAGCTTGCCAATACTTCAAATTTAAGAGCATAGAATTTTTACACAATTAAAAAATTTATGCTTCTTATCTGTTAGATACAAAACCTTAATTTCTAATCTTATCAACATAACTGTTAATAATAAAACCACTAAAATAAATTTATATTCCCTTAGCTTTTTTATTTTTCTCCTTAGAGTGCATCTCACTGAGGATATACAATTAGGTACATTTGCCCCCTTTTTTTTTTTTTTTCATTTTTGTATGTGCATGGAGGGGGAGTGCTGTTTTGGATGTAATTTGTATTATAATAATCTCAAAACTTTACCTGATCACACAGTCAAACTATATATATCTCAATATATTCTTGTCTCCTTCCTGGTCTCCCCTAGCCTGGCCCCTCCTTCATATATATATATATACACACACACACATATATATATATATATAAAATCTTTCTATTGTATTGCTTCTCCTTGAAAATATAAACAAACGTGTACATATATTCATAATCCTCCCTTTCTTGCACAAAAGGTAACATACTATGTGCCTTGGATTTTGTTTTTTTGTCACATAACTATATTTGGAGATCATTCCATCTTAGAGTACAGTGCTCTTCCTCACTCTCTTTTTAACAGCTCCATGGACTCTATTGTGTGGATAGACCAGCATTTATTTAGCCAGTCCCCTACTGATGGCCACCAGGTTGTTTAAAATCTTTTGCTATTATAAATAATGTGGAGTGGTCATAATTTTCATAACACATTTTCTACATTCTTTTATACACTTTTTTTGGTTCAGCTGGGTATTGCAATTTCTAACTCCATTTCTATGCTACACCATCTCCAAGCAACTCTTTAACAGTGATTGACAGCAAATTTACTCCTTCGTTGCTTTAAACAGCAAGCAAAAGCTGACACACATAAGAGAAAAATGCTAAACTACCAATTTAATCTTTTTTTCTTTCTTTATTATTTTCCCCACCTAATGGGAAATACATGGTCCTACTTCCTGTCACACTAACAAGGTTTAAGAACCTCACTGGTTTCAAGAAAGAACAGCAATTAGTAAAATTCATGATTGTCTAGAAAACGAACACACTGATCACTCGCTGTTTCTCCAACTTCTCTTTGTCAATGACGGTATTTAAGAGCATACCAATTTAACTTACTAAACCCCTCAACCCTACTGCTGTTGACCTGGCTTTCATTGGATGTGCTGGCTTAACACATTGCAAACAAAGAAACAAACAAAGAAACAAAACAAAACAACCAACCAACCAAAATAACCATGAATAGGTGGCAATTTTGTTCTAAAACCCAGGTTTTTTGCTAGAGCATTAAACCACAGACACACACACACACACACACGGGCACACACACACACACACGCGTGTGCGCGCGCGCGCACACACACACACACACACACACACTTTTTTCCTGGTTATATCTGGGAGTCTTCCTAGCCCCTGGCGTGTGCTGCGATGATTCAGACCCACATCTTAGAACACGGCCAGGTGAGGCTCTAACAGTAAGACCCTGACATGCTGGCTTTTCTGTTAGAATTTAATACTGGACTTCAGAGTAAGACTGGGGTTTTAGGTCTGAATCATTCACACTCATTATGTTTACCGGTATATTGCTGCCAGTCAGAGGTACTATGTATAGTCTTTTAAGAATCACTGAGGTTTGGTAGACAAAATTTATGACCGGAATACAGGAGAGAAGCAATACAAGAGAAGTGGGGTGGAGGGTGTTAATCTCTGTAAACAAGGCGGCACCCAATCATGTGGACTGCGAGGTACAAAGGTCAAGAAACTGGAAAGGGAAATGGAAGTGATGTTAATGTGGGACCACACACTACAACTGCCTGACCAGATGTGGGTTAATCATGATAATTTTTATTATAAATTCCAAAACTGGCACCAAGGTGTAATATAACAATACTGAAGGATTTTTCAAACACCCAGGTGTTTGCTTGGAAGCCTCACCCCATTAAAGGCAGACTGTTGAACATTTGATCAACAATAAGTGACAGGAACTGCTGCATTGGGCTCCATCCCAACTAACAAATAAGATCCTACGGATAATATGAGCATGGGATAGCGGACAGAGGGTACACTGAGCTGAGACAAACAACTATCCTGGTTTTAGGAAAGCAGCTTTCAGAATGTTCAGAACACAGGACCAGAGGCAGTAAAAAGATAGGCTGCTTTGAGGACTGAGGACTTGAGGAAGAAACACAGTCAAGAAGATAAAAAATGACACTCATGAGGAAGAAACAGGGAACATTTAAAGAAGCAAGTATAGCTCTCTAAGAAGTTTATATTTTACATGTTTACTAAAAAGTGAGACTAGATAATTTCCCCTTACCTTCCATCCTTTAATAGATCTGTAATCCAATAAAAGTCCACAGGGAAGTACAAAATCTATTATTATGTTTTTTAAAAACGGGCACAAAAAAAGGTGATAAATTGAAAACTGAAAGTTACTTTAAAACTGTAAAATCAAGGAATGCCAGGATAGCTCAGCGGTTGAGCACTTGCCTTGCAATCATGAGGTCCAGGATTTGATTCCTGGCCCGGCTTGTGCAAAACCCGTATGTTGAACTGAAGCACAACTGTAACCACCAGGATGATATGGCAGTGAAGGTTCTTGCCTCCCATGAATGAGGCCCCTAGTTCAGTTCCTGCTGGGCACATCCCCACATCCACCTGTGTGGAATGAAACCATGTCACAACTAACAATGTACAACTATGGAGACTGCTCTGGGCCCTCCTCCCTTCTCACTCTCTCTCTCTCTTCCACCTTCTCTCAAACAATAAAATATATATGTATAATAAAATTTTTTTAAGTGATCCAGATTATGAGTCCCACTGTTAGTTTATCTCATTATTTGGTTTGCTGCATAACATGTGTTTTGTTAAAAAAAGATTTTTATATTATTATAATAACTTATAGACTGATCATTACAAACATTCTGCTAATCCACTGATATGAAGCATATGTTGATTTATTTTTTAAGGAAATAAAAGGATTGTCACCTTGACCTAGGCAGTGTGATTGCACTTTTCACTGTTCCCCTGGGATATACAAAGTCCAAGCACTTAAGGCATACAGTCAAGAGAAGTAAGAGGCAGCTTGCCAAGCACTTTATATACATTATGCAGAAAACTTGCATACGGGCTCTAGAATGTTCCCAAGGAAATTATACAGAAGGACTTGAATTTGGAGTCCAATACCCCAAGTTTTTCCAACTATCATGCATTATTTCTGAACAAGAGTCCTAGCCCTTAATATGAACTCATGCTATGGTTATGTGTATCAAATAGTTACACTGAAAGGTAGGACACTGTAAGGGCACTGACCCAACTTGAAGGGAATATAAAGGGAGAGAGAATGAGATTATGCATTTGAATTGGGTCAGTCCCTATGTAACAAGGAAATCTAATTAAATATCTAGGATGCAAATTGCATTATTCTCTTGATATTAAATTACCAGGAAATCTATTTTAACATGTCACAGGAGATCTTTTCAGTTGTTTATACTAACAGTGAGTATAAAGAACTTGTCTGAGGCCATTGTTAAGTAACTTTCTCCCTATTTCCCAAATTATTTTCAGCAAAGAAATATTAGCTCAATGAAAAAGTCTGTATCTTACGAAGAAACATAGAAGCGGCATCTCTTCTCTTACTGGCTAAAGAGCAGAGTGAGTTTTGAAGTAGCTGGTGAAGATCAGGTTCTTTAATTACAGTTGGAGGTTGGTGCAATTAGGAGCTAGAGGAGGGTAAAGAGATTTGGAGCTCCCACTGCGGGAGTGAGGGTGGGCGTTAAGCAGTGGGCAGAACCTTGGATGGGCGAGGAGCTGGTGTGGGTCTGTGACTGCAAGTGTGGCAGGGAGCTGGGAGGTTGTTGCAGTAATCTAGAGAATGCTAAGGGCACATGGCCCTGTGGTCTTGATTGTTTGACAGTGCATGGAAGAATGGTAATATGGCAAAGGGTTTGGGGGAACCTGTAAGAGGATCATGGGGAAAGTCTTCATGTAGAAGTCATGTGGACACAGGAGAGTGGGTCTTGAACCTCAGTGTACAACAGAATCACTGAAGGTGCATGTTTAGAATTGCAGATTTTCTGCCTCTTCCCCAAGGATTCTGATTCAGTTCTGGGGTGGGTCCAGGTATAGCCATTTTTAGCAAACATCAGAAGATATGCATGCAAGAAGGCTAGGGAACACTATGAGTAAAACCAGACTTGGAGGATGGGGAGATGGGGCTGAGAGAGAGAAAGCCATGATGAAGATGGAAAGCATGCCCAGTCGGTGTTAGAAGGCCATGCTTAGAAAGGCCTTTCAGAAAACCTAAAAATCGTGATACCGAACATTCTGTCTTTCCCGAGGAAAGGACGGGGAGGTGCAGGGAGGGGACAAGGCAGTCAAGAGTCTGCTTTTCTTCTGTAAATGACTGACTCAGTTTACATTTACAAATAAGTACTACCAAATTATTTTGTTTATCTTGAATAAAATTTCTTTCTGTTTTCTAGTTTTACTTTTATTAAAAAAGACTCTAACATGAAATACCATAATAAGGAATATTTATTTGAAGAGGTAAAACTGAGTTATTATCCAAGATTTCTTTCATATGTGGATTTTTCAGAATAGTCCTGTTTCTGTAATTAGTAGCCAATATCCATAATAGTGAGATACAAAAGGTTGCAGGGTTTTGGGTAATGAAAGTAATTTTTGATTCATGAAGTAATAACATTAATTGGTTACCCAATAGCATTTATTGATCACACACCATGTGCAGGTCATTTGAATATATGCTGTTGAGTCCCATCAAAATCCCATTACATAAATATACTGACTATTTGGTAAAAAGCTACAGATTTCTACAAGTATGAGGAACAAACTGGGGTAAATATTATCAGCTCATTGACAACTCTTCAACAAAAAAAATCTTTATAATTTTGTTCTGGAATACAATGGCTATTTTTAGAGATATTAATAGAGCAAATAGAGCAAATAGAGCAGTAAAATGATGATGTGAGAACATATATCAGTTGCTGCTTTAAAAAACATCAATGCCAAAATAAGCTCTGTAGGTACAATATCAAATCAGGGTTTTTGTACTAGGAAAAGGACACTATGTATGGGAGATTTAGTAAATCTATGAGGACTATATAGTATTATAACGTGAAAGGTTACAGAATAAATTATGAACAACTGGTAATTTAGGATTAGATGATTTAATTACCCAAAATAAAAACAATAAATTAGACAAGTTTAAACTTCTGCAAACCTGAGGCAGTCCATCCTACGTTTTCACTTAGTGACTAGATAGAAAACCAGAAGATAAGGCATACTCCTAGGGTAGAGCTGATTGATTGCTTGTGCACTGGTTATAAAATTGTAAGCAATTACACTGAAAAGTTACATCACAAGGAAGACAGGGAGTTCTTTATCATTTCCTGTGCTTGATCTGTTTCTAGCCTTAGTGTCCTAAGTGAAGTGATCAGCATACTGAGTGCTGATGACAGAGGCCCTCAGCTTAGCTCCTGTCCTCAGCAGACACCCACCTACCAGACAGAGCCTGGGCTGCAGGGCGAGTGAACAGCCAGCAGAGTTCAATTGCAACCTCAGGGTGCAGGCTGGTCCTCAGGACGCCTGCACCTCCTTATCCTTTGTTCAGAAACAAACCTTGGCCACTTCTGGTGGCTATATCTCTGGTCAGCTTACAGCGGTTAGCTCTATTTCCTGCCTTCTTATTAACTACACTAGTAACCCCACTGACACGCAGTTACACAAAGTAAATATCTGACTTTTTTGCATCTTCTTTGTCTACCAGTTATCAATGTGCCTTTTATCTATCTGTCTGTACTGCCAATAATTTAGAGTGACAGTCCCTCTGCTCTGGGACAGGGTCTGTTTGTTTATGCAGGTGCAGTGCCTACAAGCAGCTTTTCGTAATGCTTGTTCAGAGGTGCTTTTACAAGTCTTAAGAGGATAAGAAGATGTGAGAGAACCACCCAAAGCAGCTCCTCTGAGCAAGTGGAAAGGACAGAGCACCGCTACCATGGTCCCTCAGCGACACCACTGGGCTGCCCCCACACGGCCCCCTGGGCACCAAGGGAGATGCACACTGCAGCGGTTTTCTGTGCTTCATTAGTGCATTAGGGACTGACATGGAGGGTGTTCCAGCGCCAAAACACAAATATTTTCCAGTGAGGAACAATAGGTTAAAAAACAACAACAGCCTTACATACTCCTGAAAACAATGAGAATTTCATTGAAAATTTCTTGTCATGCCCATCTGTAAGAACGATATTTAGAAGTCTTAGAATTACAGATTTCAGCCAGAAGAGATCTAACATTGTCTCAGAACATGGCTCTTAGCTCACATGGCTGGGGCTGCCTGGTAGACTCAGGAGAGCAAGCAGGCAGCAATGGCTACAAACAAGAGGGCGGCAGGCTCTCGGCTGTGCTGCTTCTGCTGCTTAGTGACAAGAATTCCCACTGTGAAAACAAGCTTCAGGTTCAGAAATAGAAGCCAGGCTAATAATAATGAGGGAATAAGAAGTGGAATTGTTTCCTTCTTTCAGGAACAAATTCTATTTCCCTGTATGTTTCAGTACCTTCCAAATCCTGTCAATACATTTTCATCATATATTTACATGTTTTGAAGCCAAAGGTAGTTGTCCGCATTCTATTAAAGTTAGCTGTTCAAAAAATAATTATATTTTTTTCTATTAGTCTATGTCCCATATACTAGTCTGATTTGAACTAAATGACATTGTAAGAGTCTCAAAGAAAGTATGACCTTGCCCATATTTTCCTTAAAGGTGAAATGTAACATTTTGGGCAGCTATTAAGGAGGTGGGGGAAGGAAGTATTCTTCGATTCTACTATGACTTCGCCACCCAAGTTAGACATGAGGTGGCAGTTCATTCTGGCCAAAGAAAAGGAAATCCTCGTTAATTTTTAGTAGACTTCATTTGAAAACCAATACTAACTAGGTAAACAGTCCCTTGAAAAGTGTGACATGTTATACAATGACAGTGTACTATATTATTTAACAAAACATACAGTGTGTTTAAAGGCATTCAAGTTTGAAGGCTGTGAGCATGTTGCGTGAATCCAGTGACGGCCTGGGAACATGGATGACAGCTTGCGTCAGTGCCTTTCAGAAAGCAGAGACTGCACATGTCTTGTACACTTGCACACACCCGGCTGGGACTGCCGGGCTGCTCTTTTGCCAAAAGGATTGTTGTTGAGCCCCAGCTGCTCTGTGCCAAAGCCTACAGTTACGTTCCTCTAACTCCATGACCCCAACTTTCTATTCCCAGGGAAAAGCTGTGGGTTGCTTTTCTTCTGGAACGCTGGCCAACAAGAAAATCTGCTCAAATTACTTTGTGGTAATGAGCTTGAGGACTAAGGAAGTAGATAGCAGGTCATCAAACAGCAGAGAAAAGACACATGGAAAACCCATACTCAGATGATTTGTCCACAAGTGTAGTTCAGTTCTGGTCTAAGAGAATGGAAGACCTGGGACAAGTGAATAAAGAACAAGACTAGGCCACAGGTCCATGATGAGGATTGCAAAAACTATTTAGTCTTTCAATTTATAGCTATGATGTTAAATTTTTAAAAAGTAGAATGGCCACACAAAAGTATATTACCGGTACTTGATTTTTATGTACAGAACTGTATTTTGGAAAGTTATTGCTTCTTTCCATGTCACTTCTTGAAAATCTAAACAGCTCAGATTTTTATACATGTAACTATTGGTTTCATATAATTTTCCAATTGTTATTTAAAA